>WTXE01000146.1:0-77503 GCA_022496225.1 Russula aff. rugulosa BPL654
AGGAGGTCTTTAAAGTTACCTGTTCTTCTGTGATTTCAGGGAGAATAATACGGCTGCCCTGTCCATTTAGAAGTAAAATGTCTTTCAAGCTATGAATAGGAGCGGCAGGCATCTGCTGATGAACGTCCGTCGATGTAGCTAGCCTAGGATGGAGAAGAGCTGAATTCGGCAACACCCTCCCAGTGGAGAACCGTTTTTGACCGACGACCGATTGAGACGGATTCGACTGATTTGATTGGCTGGGGCCTTTCCCGTCATCGCGTCATCTCCCCTATCTCATCTCCCTGTTGTCTCCGGAATCTGGTATGGTTGCCAAACAGTTGTCAATTAGGGCATTTACGGCCACAATCTCCAATTCGCAGGAATGCCTGAGGTTATGACAAAGGCGAGCAAGGGAAAGACGATCATGGAGAGGAGGAAAAGACGATGATCTAAGCTGAACCGAAAATGGAGCTTATCCCACACCTCTTTCAGCTCGCTACATTCCTCCAACCTGGACATGTATGGTCGACGTCTGAGAACCCAAAGTCGATGATCTTCAGGAAACAAGGCCACCTCTTTCGCAACACGTTCTGGGGCTCAAAGTCCCCATGCTCTACTCCCAAGTAGTGTATGCAGTACATCTCCGCAAACAGGATGAGTCTACAGTACAGAAAATTAGCACAGCTCTCTTTGATTCGCAGCAAGCCATACCTCTCTATGAGCGACAGTGATTTGAAGTCTTCAAGATGAGAAAGGGACTGACCCTCATCAGAAAGAACGAGCGCACGTCCGCCGTGCCACTCATATTCACCATAGAGACGAGGGATTATCCAACCAGCAATGCGATTTAGTTTCTTGTAAGCAGCTTTCTCATCGCTGAGCTGGCGCACAAGCTCAGCCTTATCTTTCTTGGGCACGGCGGCAAACTTGACGACAACATGCGATTTGCTTGACGCAAATACGGAGGACCAGCCTGCACCAAGATGGCGGTCAAGATGTACGAACGGGTGGTACTGCTTCTTAGCCTGGTGAGAATGGGACGCGTTTACGAGCAAGAGTTCCATGGGGTGGGCATCGAGGCATTGAACTGTTATGCTCTCTGCAGCCTGAAGAGATTCGTCAGCACCAAGCACGAAAGAATAAGAAAAAAGGTTTGGACCTTGACTGCCGAGTGACTCCAAGTCTCATCAACTTCTGTGGTCCTTGCAGAGCGTCTGCATCCTCGAGCATCCATTTTTGATCCCAAATCTGGATCTCCCATGGGGACATCCAAGCTTTGCCTCAAATCATCGTCATCGATGTTGAGAGTCTCACCAAGAGCATATACACTAGAATACTCCAAATCGGTGGTCGGATGGAAGGTTCCTGCTCATCGTCGGGCCGAAGGCAAATTGCAACACTGGCGAACAAAACATCTGAGGTCTTCCTGGTGTACGTGGGATGTAGACGATCATATAGCGGAGTCCGCTAAATATGATCGCCCAGCGTACCCGGGCTGGATGTCACCCGCATGGTACGCAAGCTGGAGATAGCATGACTCAGATAGGTGATGTCTGACAGGCAAACACGAACCTTGCCCAAGATGGCCTTGTAACCGCGATAAGTGGTTGCTACCGACTCGTTGCATAGCTCTACAGCTGATCTGTCCCTCATCTGCTCCATCAGTTCCCCGATGAACCTATCAAAGGCCCTCGATGATTTATCTGCCCAAAGGATTTTTATCCCATCATCAAACTGGAAAACGTGATCAGTGATCACTGCGCCGTTACTTGAACGTTCTTGGGGTTGAACATCCAGAAAGTTTCCTGTTAGGGCTGAATAAACGACTTTGACGAGAAAGCGAGGGATTCCGTAATGGCTGCTGTCCTTCCTTCATAACTGAGGTTGAAAGTCCCGCCGAAGTCGCAACGGTCTCGTAAGCTTCAATTACGTCATTGGGTGTGACACTACGGCCTCGGCGGTTTGTGAAACTTGTTCTTGCCGCTTGGTCGGAGAAATGTTGATCGATTATAACACGCAAGTGTTCGTGCATCCTTGATGGCAAGTTTTCGAATAGATGTGCAGAGGGTGGAAGTCGTTCGGGGTCCCATGCCGGGAGGGAGAAAGAGGAGGTCTTTGCAGTGTTATGTCCTTCTGTAACTTCGAGAATAACATGGGTGTCCTGTTCATTTGGAAGTAAGAGATCTCTCCAGGTATGAATAGGAGCGCCAGACATCTGATGAACGCGATGTCAACAGGCCACGTCCAGAAAAACATTCGTCAATATCACGTGCAACACACTTGGCAACAATTGTCCATCACTTGACGAGTGTCCTATAGCTCTCCACAAGTCGATTGAATGTCATTTATGTGTTTATATACGCTACAGACGGATTTTATGCTATGACAAGTAGCAAATTTGTTAAAAGTCACAGGCTATATATGCTAGGGCGGGAGGGATCTGCGGGCGTGAGCCCCGTGAGAAGAGCTGTGAGAAGGTTGTGGAATGCGTCGAAAAGGTTGCCTTTGGTTTGTAAGAAGAGGTTATCTGGGTTGCGTGCGGGGCATCCCTGACAGGGAGGCACAAGTGGCAGTATGAGATCGTGGAGATCCCAAGTCCCATATCGTGGGCTTGGGCCAGGGCAAACATGAAGTCCTTGCTGTGCACGACGGCATGTAGGTCTGGTGAGCGACATGTAGAAGGAGAGGGTTGTATGTGCAGCCTTGCGGAGACCGATGGTAGTTTGGGAAAGAAGGACAGAGGTACAGGTAGGGAACACGGATGTGGTAGTGGAGGATAGGATCGAGGGAGAGCTGGAGAAGGCGGTTTTGAACAAGGTGCGGAAGCACATGGGATGGGACGCATAACTCGAAGGTGAAACATGTGCTAGACACTCTGCTAACACTGTCGTCGAACCTGTGTCAGTCATGGAGTTGGACTATCGTCACCTTGGCAATGTTGCAGTCACGAGCGTATGCCGAGTCGAGCAGATCCATGCATTCCGCACGCAGGCGGCCTGCCATACAGGCGACTCTCAAGCCACTCGTCAAAAAATGTGACAAAACGTGACGTCCAGTCAGGTCAGCCGCAGGCAAGTACCTGGCCGGCCACTGCATCTTATGTCGTCTCCGGTGCTGAGACTTGAACGTTTGAGCATTAACTGTAACAAAATCTGAATCATTAATTAAGTATTTCATACAAAATATCATAACTGGGTCCTTGCAAATGAGTAATGGTATCGTAACTACACCGTGACATCATCATCATGCACTTGGCCGTCTTCTGAACAAATTAGTTGGTCCACGAATGCGGAAGATATACGTCATAGCAAAGACAGCGAATACCTATGCCAACACATAAGTTAGTCACCCGCAAAACAAAGGATTCAAAACCGATGACGACGTACGTTGAATCCTATATAAATCCACAGGAATGCAAAGTTCCGCCAATGATGGTTATAGAAGATATTCGAATTGAACTCCAAGAACTCGTCTGTGGTCCTGTATGAACAGTACTGGCAATTGTCCAGAGCGTTTGGATTCGTGATGTAACCGCCAGACTGGTTGATGTACTGGCCGAGGTACTGTTGGCATGATAGACCCCCAGGTGGCGTCATAGTCACGTATTCGATAGCTGCGCACGTGATCTCAGAGCGCCCGACCGCTGAATAAATAACATCAGTTACAGAAACAAGTGGGCCAAAGCACGGAATGCTTCACCTTGACCAACAACCCCTTCGATGATGTACGTGTACGGTGAAGTACGGTACATCCACTTCCACCAGCCGAGGTGCTTGTATGGTTGCAGTACGCCATTGCTGTCGTCAAAAGTGAGACAAAGTCCATGCATGAAAGGACAAGATTGTCACTTACAAAGTGACGATAAAGCCGAAGAAGAAGCCGAACAGTTGCGCAGCGATAGCAGGGTTCGGTGACATGGCGGCAATAAAAAGTGCGAATGTAGTGTAGAACATGGGCAACATAACGCCAATCACCAGATAGGTGTACCCAGCGCGGCTCGAGCGGAACCCGACAAGCCAGTACCATATGAAGAAGTATATAGACGATCCGACGATATTGAGGGGCACTTCTCCGAGAATTTGCGCGGTAATAAGGGCAGTCCAGCTGTACATACGACTAGGGCGTTCGCGAATCTCATAAACGCGTCGCGTGTTGAAGAAAACGCCCTGAAGCTGGTTCGCTAAGGGTGGACCCATGACTAGACTCATGAAGACGGCCTGTTGGCAGAAATTAAATGAGCCAAACAACGTCATGACAAGGGTGACAATAAGCAACTTACAAATATCTTATTCTGCGTGCCCTGGATAGAGTCCTTCGCTTGGAAGAACGTGAATCCAATAAAGAGTGCAGCGACGACATTCAAAGCGAGTTTGGCCAGCAAGTACGTAGGATCTCTCCAATGACGAATGACCTCGCGTCCCCAGAGTGTCTTCACCTGGTATAACCACGATGTTGAGAACTCAGAGTGTTGCGCAGTATCCACCGCGTGACGTTTTCGGCCATCTTGGAGAAGAGTCTCAAGCTCTTCATCCACTTCCTTGGCATCTGCGGAGTTCTTCCAGGCGCTGTGCCAGTCAACACTCGTGGTTGCCGTGGCACCTGCGCCGATGACGTCCAGAATGTACTCGGCTCTGTGGATGGGGGAATCAGACAGACTTCATATGACTTAAACCGGCCACCTACGGGTTCGCTTCGGGAGGGCATGGTTTTCCTCCGTTGGTTTGGAAATAATTTATAAGGGTCGTCGCATTCTGTCCGATATCGCCGAAGTAAACCGTCTGGCCTCCCTTTCGTAGGAGCAACAGGCGGTCAAATTCTTGGAACAGCTCCGCTGAAGGTTGATGAATACTATACGGGGACCTTGGAATCAGCGCCTCGTGTTGAGACAACAGGCAGATGCGGCAACTTACGTGCACAGAATTGCCTGACCGTGGTTGGCCAAGTTACGCAAGAAACTCACAATGGCCCAAGCACTTTGTGAATCGAGGCCAGAGGTAGGTTCGTCCAAAAACAGAAGCAATTTTGGCTTGGGGAGTGTCACCATGCGATATCGGGGACGGAAGATGCTTTTACATACCTTGGCCGCGAGTTCAACTCCGATAGTCGTTCGCTTTTTGTGTTCGACACCAAGCGTACCCACAATGGCATCGGCATGCTTATCCAGACCACACATTTTGAGCACAGTTTCAACGCTATCAATAGATCAGACGAGCATTTCCAAGCTGATTACAGAACATCACTTACTATGCCTCCTTTTCTTCGATGGGTACTGACGGCGGTTGCCGCAGTTTCGCGGAGAAAAGAAGCGCCTCGCGCACGGTCGTCTGAGCCAAGTGGGTGTCCATCTGTTGCACGTAACCGCTACAACCACCACGCATATAAGGACCGAAGCCTATGAACAAGACACCTAAACTTACGTCTGTGCCTGGAAGTCGCTGGGCAGAGGATATCCGTTCACGAGTCTCTCGCCGCGGACAACACCAGCTGCTTGACGCGCCGCCAGAACATTCAACAACGTAGTCTAAAGAGGTAGATATTAGCATATTTCTTCCGTATATATTCGACTTTTACGAACCTTGCCTGCACCAGACTCGCCCATGAGCGCTGTGAGCTTCCCAGGAGCGACGAATCCAGAAATGTCATCGAGAAGGCGACGCGTCTCGCCTTTTTTGAGGGTGACATCGTACTGAACGTTTCTCCACGTAAATACGTCCGTCATCATGGGCACAGATATTGAATCCCCGCTAGCGGCGCGCGATTTTTCTTCCGCACTGCGCGCGTAGACCTTGCCTCTTTCCTCATCGGTTACACCGGCCTTTTCTTGATCTTCAGCTATAGCTGCAGTACGCGGGCCGCGCTTGAACAGCGTGATACTCTTCTCGCCAGGTATGCGCGTGTTATACTCGGTGAAAACGAATAGACCTGTGACGAATAAGACGCCGAACGAAACGACGATGCCGTAATTCTATTTTCCGGTCAGTTACTCTGAGCGCCGGTCCACTCCTTACTTTACACGACTTACCCGCCATAAATTACTGTGGGAGTAGTCGAATGAGATTTGAATAAAGCGGTTGCCATCTACGTTGGGCTGGCCAGGAATAGCCCCGACCGTCGAGCAGACTTGATTCGCGAGCGTCACGTTTTCATACCCGTTGCCACTCGGTACCAGGTTGGAGCACGTTCCGTTAAGCGTATGGAACTCATTAGATATAAGACCCTCGAAGCCATAACGTATCGGCTATCGTGACGTGAACACCAGTGAAGAGTCTAGACACTGGTAAATACTCACGTTAATGTACGAAATCCACTTTAACGCGCCAATCATCGAAGGTTTCGGGATTGTATAGCCGGTGTAAAGGACGAGCGTGAGTAACATCAGACCAGCGACTGTTTGTGCGGGTGCCGGATCTCCAAAGGCCGCCGCAACAGAGCGGAACCATGCCTTCATCACCAGCGCGACGGTGAAGAGATAAAGGAAATATGTGCTAAAAAGTAACAACTGTGAGACACGAGACATAAGAACAGGATACAATCACTTACAAAAACTGGTCCGCCGAATGTTGGAGTCCAACCATGAAGTAGACGATGAGCGAGAAGCACATGATGGTGACAAATGTTATTGGTATGTCAACGAGGGTGAGAGCAGCGGCTTCAATGAATGGATGATACATCGCAGCCTTGGCATGTTTCACTACGATGGCACGCTGATTGAAGAGCGCTGGAATTTCGGACAAGGAGGAGATGGCCGTCCAAAGCAGAGCACTGAAAGGCGAATTAAACAAACGCGTAGCGCGGGTACGGTACGCATCCACATACAAGAAGAGAACACCTCCGCGCGAGAAATATTCGGAAGTCTGATCCTTCAGCTGGAAGAAAACTGTTCCGTTAATAATACCTTGAACTATAAAAGTGCTGGGTGATCTCAGCTCAGTTGATGTTGCCTAATCTATTGAACTTGAAAAAGAAGCTCACATGACGACTATCAGTTCCGTCGCGAGATTGCCGCGCAGGATCTGCACACGCCGCAACATGACAGCGCGTGTCTGCATGGGGATAGATATCGTATAGGAGCTCCCCTTGCGAGCCGTAGTAGCGTGTTCCGCAGTTACACTTTGCCGATATGCAAGAGCGCGCTCAGGCTTGCCAACAAATTCATTGCGATAAGAGTCCATGTCCACGCGGTTTTCGATCGCAGCACCAGACGCAAGGAACGTCGAGGCGAACTCCGCCGGTGTCAGAGGGACTCGTCCTTTGTAATCATCACGAACAATACGAGCGCTAGGGTCCGTTACTAAAGAGTAACGAACAAGTGAGCAAAATAGGCGCTAGGATTATGATAATAACAAACCAGCAACTATGAAATCTGCAGTGGTCTGCCGGTGTGCTGGCTCAAACCCGAGATCGAGGAAGTATTGCCGGGCTCGATCGGCACGACCGAAATATGCCATCCTGCCTTCGTAGAGGACACACACTTTGTCAAAGTGTTCATACAGGGATTCCCCAGCTTGATAGATGGATACGATAGTCGACAAACGCGCTACATCGGTTGCGATCCGTAACGCGCGGACAAACTCAAGGGCCGTGGAGGCATCAAGACCCCTGGTTGAACTAGAAACAGATATATATCAATGACTGGTCGATCAGAATTGGGAAACCCGTACTTGTCCCAAGCCGTAATCGCGGAACGAAGCGCGAGAGCCTCGCTAATGGAAACACGCTTCTTCTCACCACCAGACACGCCTCGAATGGCAGCATCACCGACTGGAGTATTTTTAACATGCCGCAGGCCGAAAATCGTTTGAACGATGTCGGTAATACTTGTGACATATGAGCCACGTGATCGTTCTTCGAAGCGGGTGTGTGGTGCGCGCATCTTGGCAGCAAACTTTAGCGTCTCGTCCACTGTGAGGGTGGGAAAGTGAACGTCATCCTCCGGGCAGTACGTGACGTCGCCGCGGAAGTGCTTGAAAATCTCCTCTGGAGAGAGAGAGTCGTAGTGCACGTCACCCTCAACGAGATGATATTCTGCACGTTGATTGGCGAGAGTTTTCAGAAACGTGCTGCATCCAGAGCCAGGGCTTCCGAGGACAACTGCGGGCAAATACGTTAAAACATACGGAGTCCGCGGGCAGAGAAAATGAAAGGATTACGGACGTAGCATTTCCCCTGGCCGAACAACTCCCTCGAAGCCGCTCAAAATGTCACGCAAGGGTGGATGGCGCATTGTTCGAAAGTTCTCCACAATGTCCTTGGGGTTGAAGTACGAACCAAAGGTCCGCTGATAGCTCGCAGCGGCGCCCAAGCCAACAACATGGAGATCTTTGAACAAGACACCAAGCTCGCGTGATTGAATACCGGCACGGTCACGCCTGCAGACCCAGACTAAGTAAAAGGGGACGGCGGCGGTATCGCAAAAAACGACCAACGCACTTTTTCATAATAACCCGAAGTGTTTTCTCAAAATCGAAGGGGCCCGTCTGGGGCACTGAGAGTGTCTCTGCCGACAATGCATTTAGAGCGGGCTCCTGGCGCGACTCAGAGATGTGGGTGAGCGTGCGCCGAAGCTGATCGACACCCTCTCTGTCGAAGTATCCAACCGTAACGCGCGAGCCTGCACCACGGCCCGGAACTCGATGTGGGATCGAAGGTGATGGTTCATTAGAGGAGGGTTCTCAGGCGCTATTGGCAACGAATCGACGCTTGGGTCGTTCTTCGCGACTCTCTGTATGTCAGACATGCGAGGAGCCTAGGCGGTTAGGGGGAACAAACAGACGACGGGGACGAGAAGTCAGGTTATTAATATAGGGCCAGGGGTACAAAATATATAAGGAAAACGAAACATCGTGCTTGCTCGACCAGGTTTCATTCATGTCCGACGCTCGCCGGCTCTCGTACAATTGGGTGAATCACCAATCACCAATCAGCTCTCCGATGACAAACCGTTCAGCGCTTCTTACAGTTCCAGACGCTTGGCATTCGGCGCGGAATGTCGCTTTTTACTCGATCCGGCCTACGCAGCCGTCCAAGCCGTGAGAACTCGTCCGCTTTAGGTCATGCGGCATCATAAGCCGCTAATCTAGATGCCCTAATGGAGCACAAGACTCGCGGCGGTCCGGCATAGAATCCAAATCGAATCCACGAAGAGAGCGATGATGACGTTGTTCCTCTGACCGTCACCCCACCCGACTCGGAGATGTGATTTTTCGCGCCCTACAACCATCGAACACCTCGGCAGACCATGCGCAGTACTACGGCACTTTTTCCATGCACATGACAAGGTTCTTCGCCACGATACAACACACCATCACGGTCGTCTGCTGGGGGGTTACTCCAAGACGATCAGACCGGGACCTAGACGACCACGCTCCATGACCTAACACCGTATCTAACCGGACACGAGCAAGTACTGATTTAGTATGATAGTACAGCTGATGCGGCCTCTCGGACTGGATTCGATTCACATTATTCGTTGAGTCGACCTTAATTCAGTACTGTATCGTAACGTGACGACACGTGCGTTCTTTACAACGCAATTATTGGGTGTGGTGTGTCCGCCACCCTTCTAGAAAAATGCGGCTTATGCAACGCGTTTACCACGATTAACGGAGGTGCCACCAGGACAACTCATAAGCAAGGCGAACCGGTCCTACAAGTTTGTCGTTCTTGTCAAAGAAGCTTATCAAGCTCCATATCATCTTATCATTTCCAGTAATCGGCACATCATCGCATGATAGCATCAAATGCATTTCTTCCATTCAGTACTGTGCCCGAGTACCACACTGCATATAAATACCTGTGGCGCTGAAGTCTGGTGTTGGACCTAGTTGGCGTCTATTAAAATAAACGAATTGTGCGTCAGAGGAAGCCTAGAAAGAACATCAAAACACATTCAGAACGCGTTTGATTGATCACAACAAAGAATAGAACACACCAGGTTTGTACATCCCGCGACGATCACAGTATTCATCATGCTACATCATGGGGTCACGTCTTTTCGTATTCGTAATCGGACCGACGGAACCGGAAGAAAATGTGGTGTTCACATGAACATAGAATGTGTCAACCGGAGATTTGGCACCACTACCACATAAGCGCACCAATGTTTTGATGATAAAGCCAGCGCCAAGTAGGTCAAATTAGCTCAGTTATCCACAATACCTCCGCAGCCTGAACAGAGCTTTCACGAATCACACCAACGTGAGGATTCCAGAACAAAAACGTAACGACCTTTAGACAAAACCGACTCGGGGGAAGGGATAAAAAGGACACTTTGATCCTACTTTGCCCCATGTACGCCCGCGTCCGCCGTTGTAACCCACCCATTATTCCACCACAGTTCTTCGTGCTTCACCACGAATCGGGGGAGCTGTGAGCTGACGCCCAAGCGTTGCACAGGCTCGGGCCGATGCGCATGCGCAGTACACGAACGATTACAACCGCTACCGTACCTGGCGGGCAGAAGCCAGAAGGCAATACCAGTGAGAGCAACTAACTCCAGCCAGTTTTACCATTCAATCACAGCCGCACAAACACGCAACACACGGTACGTTTCACAGAAGGCGGCATGGTGTCGGCCACCCAATAGCCGAATGATGAATCATTCACACACACCTGCTATCTAAAGCACAATGACCACCGTGGTATCCTAGGGAGAGCGTGCAGGGTCAGGACGCCAGCTTCCCACGTACAATGCCAACTGTCACGCCACCGCCATCTGGATCACGGGCCGTGAGCCCGAGGGCAAGCATGGAGCGCTCCCATGCCCAACGCGTGAGTTTCAGGACCTCTGTGTCACCCAAATCTGGTGCGACACGCAACTCAAGCGTAACGACCAATGGCTGCGGTGCTCCCACTGAAGGTGAGAGCTGCCAGATATGCGGTGGCGGGAGATGCAGGACTTGTGGATGTCGTTCAATCTGTAGAGTGGCGCGAACAAAAAGCCAAGTTAAGGAATAATCATTCATCAAGGCACAAATATCGTACCTCACGCATGGCACGCAGGAAAGACTCTATCCTTCCTGCGGAGAGTCCACGTGCAGGAGCGGTCTGGAGTAACACAGAACCAATGGCCTTACACGAGGGGTACGCTAGTTGAAACATCGCGATCGCCTCAGCTGCCGCAAGAAAGAGATCAAATGTACGGTGCGAAGATCTACGAATACGTATTCATCAACCTTGGGAAGAGAAGTTAGGACCAGAGTTGCATCACTTACGCGGGTATAATTGCGGAGATAAGGAGAATGAGTGTACAGGCGCTGGTGGGTACGAGCGAAAACGGGTTGCGCGTAATGCGGTCTAGCTTAGAAGATGGCTCAACGGCGCCTTGAGAGTATCGAAAGCGGGCAGGGTCAAAGAGAGCGGGTAAAGGTGGAAGTTGACTTCCAGTAACTATATGCGTCCAATGTTATGAGTGGAATTGAGAAGAATAGAAGCACTCACCACTAACTAGTTTGTTGTGATTGTCGAATAGCAATGAGCTCGAGAGAAGAGAAAAGAGCGTAAGCAAGGGCAAGATTAGGGGAAATCGATTCTGGAATGGCAATTCAGAAGGCATCTCCACAATTTACAAGCGGACTGACCCGAGTAGTTCCACATCCTCATCACCCGAATGATGATGGTGGCCCTCACCTGCAGAGAGCAAAACGTGCTCAACGGTCTCCTTGAACACGTACACAGCCGAGAACATCAAATAAACGACTTGTGCAAACAACGCAACAGTTTCCAACCGGCGTGTCCTGGAAAATAATTAGTTAGTGACAGACATTTGCATTGCACGTGTGGTGCGCACCCAAATGGTCGCCGTATTGGGCCCTTCAATACGGGCTGCCGAAGATATACTGGCAAGATTGTGGTCACGGCGACGCCGATCGCGTCAAAGACAACCCAGTAGCCCAGCCCTGTACACGCGAGCGAGCCGACGCCTTGGCCAACAATCCACATCCATGCACCAAGGGCAAACTCTCCGACGGAGGCTGCAATGGCACCGTAAGGGAGCGCATCGTCACGCAAATGAGAGAAGGGGGAGTTGCTAGAGTCGGACAACGGTGATATGGGCGAGGACGGTTCCGATGGTGCGCGAGGAAATGTAACGGTCGAAGGGCTCGCGGACTGGGGACATGGCAACGAAGTGTGTTGTGATGTCAGGTCTCTGGGCGCCGTTGAGCCCGGTTCGAGGAACGAGAAAAAGTTGTGTGAAAGGGAATGTTTGTGGTGGTGGCCGCGACGCGATCCATGGGGTAACGGCGGCGGCTCTTCTTCACTCGAAGCAACAATGGGCGGACGACGTCCTCCGAAGGTGAAGCCTTCACCGAACTTTTTTGGCGGTCTGGAAAGAGTCGGGGACGCACTTGGCATTGGCACGCCAACTTGGGAGAAATCATCTGTCGGTGGACTGATCTCGATCTCCTGTGAGCCATCTTCGACAATGGTGCTATGGGGAAGCGAGCCCGGCCGGGGGAAGAACACAGAGAGGTTTCGCGAATGGACGCGTGAGTGTCGGCGGGAGTGAGTAGATGCAGAGGGAGATGGTGGTGGTTCGACACCGTTCAAAGACAGCTGAGAGTACGAGTTTGCACGTCCGTTGGTGTGAATACGGCTTCCTCGCGGAAAGTCGGATGAAGAGGGGAGTTCCGAGTTGGTAGTGTGAGAGGGAGCGTCTTGAGAAGGGAATGTCATGGAAAGAGGGGAAGGAGAGGATGGAGTAAATGGGCCAGAGATCGAGCGTGCACGCGAGTCTGGACCCCCGCGGAGATGAAGATGCGCTGGCGTGGAAAAGGTCGGACGTAAACCTGGGGCAGAGTGTGCGTACCCTTTGGTCTGAGGAAGACTGAACCCGGTGCGAAATGGTCCTGGAGAAGGCGATTGTGAAGGATATGAGGGTGAAGGTGGAGCCGCACGTCCTGGTGAAGGAACAACACCGTTTCTTGGGAGGAGATCGTCCCGGTTTTCCTTTTCTTCCACCATCGGTGAATTACCGGATGAATGCAATCCGTTCGGTACGACTACTTTATCCTCATCCTCCTCCTTGCTTGATTTTCGCCTATGGATGTTCGACATGGTGCATTGAGACTGCTTAGCACCTTTGTTTTGAAGAGGCGCGGTTACTACTATGCAAGAGTCACAGTGTTAGTGGCGCACAGCCAGAAGAATCTGGATGCCTGAACGCTGAGCGCACTGCCTAGGACGACGGGAATGATTGACACGAGTGGAGGACAGTGGTGGATTACAGGAGAAATAAGCTTCAGTCGTGATTACGTGATGTCGGTTGGCTATTTCCCTTCCCTTTGGCTCTCTTTCCAAACGCTTTCCCCTCAAACCCGGGACGCGACTTGCCCTTGCCACCTTTGTGCTTTTCCTTTCTCTTTTCATTTCTACTAGCGATATTGTCCGCCCGCTTTTTCTGCTTCGCCGCCATGTTTGCGGTTAGCTGTTCCTTTCGCTCCGCCCTAATTAGACGTGAGAATTGATCTTCATATAACAAACAATAAGAGCGTCATACCACGTCTTTTTGCTTTTCGCCTTCTCTTTCTCGTTCCGCTTGGCTGCCTTCTTTAAGCGGGCCTCATTATCGGCTACCTTAACCCCGTCCATCCGGGCCGTGGCCTTTTCCCATTTCTCGCGTTCCTCAATCTGCTTGCGCCTTTCTTCCGGTAGGGCTGCAAGCTTCTCCTTCCGAGATGTCAATTGTTGTAGAGCCTGAGCCGGGTTCGATGAGGTTTTGAGTCGGCTGCCCTTATGAGTCAATGTCGATGACTCGGCGATTGATGAGAATGCCACGTTCGTCAGCTGGGAGCGAGAATCGAACTGTGAATGTGACGGAGTGCCATCGGTGACAAGTAGCTGGTTCTGATAACGATGAGAAAAACGCACACAGTCAACCTGTACGACTCACTTTCACAGGTATCGTGGTTTCTCCGTCTTCTCTTTCGGTTTTCCTTTCCTTTCCCTCTCCCTCTGTATCTTCGCCTTTGTCTCCTTCCGCCGGCGCTCACGCAAAGCAGCACGGTGCAGCCGGCGTTCCTCTAATATTCGTCTTTGCTGCTCCCTTCATTGTCGCTCCGTTTCTTGCTTCGAATTGTATCGATTTTCGCGTGTAATTTGGCGCGGAGAGTTTCAATGCTCTCAGGTCGTGATAACGGGACCGCACGACTGGCATCCTCTTCTGGATCGCTCTCAATATCTTGCATCTGAAAATCTATTCCCGGTTGTAAGACGTCCCCATCCGAGTCATCCGGCGTGGGTGCCTTTTGCTTGTCCTTGCCATCAGAGGCTAGCCGATCGCTTTGAATTTCTAAGATGCTTTTATTGTTCGCTGGATTCAGCTGCACCACTTAATGGTTGACTATCAATCATGAATAAATATGGAACGTGCCTTTTCACGACGAGCTTTCTTCGATGCCTCTTTGATAGCCTGTTTCGGTGCCTGCTGCACTTTCTTATTCTTATGGTACCTAGATGTGCCCTGTGGCTGCCGGTCAGTAAGCCCAGAAAGTGAGACAATGGGACCCACCTGGTCATTGTTGTCATCGCGGGCGAGGTAGAACTTTGCGGGAATGAGAGACAAAAGGGTTTCAAATGTCTCATTGTGTTTTTCGAGTGATGGCCGTAAAACTGAGGTCGTTGTTGCCATGACGGCAAGGCAGTACTGCGTATGGTCAGTTTGTTAGAGAGGTTAGTGGAGTCACGCTCGGGAGTCACACGTGACAAAGTAAGACTCACCTGAACATTCACAACACTCGAACATTACGCCGTTCTCGCCTCGCCATGCCAGTGGGTCGATCAGCATTATGGTCCTGACTGATCACAATGGAGAAGTTTATCATGTGAGTCAGAATAGCCTTCGTCTGTGTGACCAGGGCACACATCTTTTTTGTGATTACATAATCGAATGAAGACGAAGGAATAACAAGCGCTCACGAGTAGGAAAGACAATAGCAATGCAAGACAATTGCGCAAGACACAAAACCCAATGGAACATCCTCAGAAACGCCCCATTCACCTTTGCTTTCTCCCACTTGGACAAGAATGTCCGGCTCAGCGACCTTCGAGGTCGTCGATGCTCTTCCTACGACTAACACGACGCCTGACGCTTCAAATTCACACCTTCCTGAGGCCTCATCAGCCCATCTCTTTCCTCACGAAACATCCACCTCTATTCCCCATGAATCTGACGTTTACTCACCCCGCAAACCCTCTGTAAGATTACTCTTCTCCCTCTTACCCCGGCGCGACCTCTATCTTGTCCTTCTTCCCGCCTTTCTTCTTTCCGTGTTTGCTGGCGGCATCGCTCCCTTCATGACGCTCGTCCTCGGAAATGTCTTCAATACCTTCGCGAAGTTTTCCCGTATCGAATCGCCAACTTCCAGCGATCGTGCGAACCTCAAGCACGACATCGCGATCTCCGCCGTTGAGCTGCTCGCCCTGGCAGCTGGCTCCCTTGCGCTCAGCAGTTTAACGTCATTCTTTTGGATTTTGACCGGAGAGAGGAATTCCTTGATGATTCGGCAAAAAGTTTACGCTTCCGTCTCGAGCCGCGAAATGGCTTGGTTTGATACCAAGATGGGTGCGGAAGAAGGGAAGGCGGAGGGCGACAGTTCCACGGGCGCGGGAGGACTCATGGCCAAGTTTGCGAGGTGGGTTGTTTTTCCCCTCATAGAGGTTGCCTTTCTAACTCGCGATTGGGTTTAGCGACTCGGAGGATGTTCGCATGGCGTCTTCACTTGCGAGCGGTCTCCTCGTTCAGCACATCACCACTTGCGTTACCTGCGTCATTCTCGGATTCCTGGGATCGTGGTCCCTGACCCTTGTGATCCTCTCCGTTGTCCCGGCCATTGTGATCGTGCAAATGATCTCACAGCGTTTAGCTGGGCCTCTTCTTGGTGTCGAGCGCGCGCAATTTGGACAGGCTGCGACCCTCGTCGAGCGTGCAGTGTCGGCAATCGCCACCGTTAAAGCCTTTAATGCAGTCTCACATGAACATTCAGCGTTTGTCGCGGTCGTACGAAAGCTGAAAAATACTGCATGTCGGGTCAATCGCATTTGGGCGTGCTCCTTTGGCTTCAACCAGTTTATCGCATATGGGATGTTCGTACAGGGCTTCTGGTACGGCGCAAAGCTGGTGCGCGATGGCACCGTCGAGCCAGGCCATGTGATGGGTGTTTTCTGGGCATGTCTTATAGCGACAACTAATTTCCAAATATGCATCCCGCACCTGATCACCCTCGCAAAGGGCAAGTTCGCCATTAGTTCGCTCATCGCGCTCGTGGAAGCTCCGGCTACCAGCCCCGGTGGCTCCTTGACAAGGCGTCCCAGTGTTGCACGGTCCCTACTTACGAAGCGCAAGGCGGGGTCGATCCGAAAGATAGTTCCTACGAAGTGCGCTGGGGAGCTCAATTTGCAAGAAGTCACATTCGCGTATCCCTCGCGCTCTGCTTTCCCCGTTCTTAGGAACGCGACAATCTACATCCCTGCGTCCGAAACCACTTTTATCGTTGGCGGCTCTGGTTCTGGCAAATCCACCATCGCACAGCTCCTGCTTCGCATGTACGACGTACAAAGAGGCACAATTTCTCTGGATGACCAGGATGTCGAGTACCTCGACACGAATTGGACGCGGCAGCATATCGGTGTAGTCTCCCAAGGCGCGATCCTATTTGACATGACAGTTCACGACAACGTCGCGATGGGACTCGCGGGACCAGGTAGCAAACGGAGGCCGCAGGATGCCACGCGCAGCGAGGTTATTGAAGCTTGTCGGACCGCGCTTCTTCACCGCTTTATCGAGGATTTGCCAGATGGGTACGAGACACAGCTTGGAAATGGCGGTGCAAATCTTTCCGGAGGACAGCGGCAACGGCTGGCCATTGCCCGCGCGATCCTTCGAGATCCCACTGTTCTTATTCTTGGTGAGCTGCGGTGTATTGTTCCGAGAAATCTTTTGTTTACGTTTATGCAGATGAGGCGACGTCCGCCCTAGATGCGACATCCCGCATTCTCGTCTTTGAGGCCGTCAAACGCTGGCGTCGGAACAAGACAACCATTGTGATCACTCACGACCTCTCCCAAATATCACCTACCGATTTCGCATATGTCCTAAGGGAGGGATCGGTTGTGGAATGCGGGTACCGCGCAGATCTCGAAGTCTCTGGCGGCGAGTTTCAGCAGATGGCCATGACGCAGGCAGAGGCTGGCGGCTTTGCCGTCAAGGAGGAATCGGAATCGTCCACGGAAGCAGCTCGCCGCCGCGACGAGAACGCAGAGAAAATACTCGTGTCACAATGCGTGGAGTCTCCAAGTGTGCGGGCCGTCAAGCACGAGAGCATGGCAATCCAGCCCATCACTGTCAGTAACTGGATGTTCGACGTCGTCTCGGATCTTACTCGGAGTGGTGCAGCAGCCCCACCAAATGCCGCAGTCGCTGAGCGGGATACGACACCCCTGGGCCGCTTCGTACCCATGGAAGCGTTCACTGGTGATTGCCCTCCTGTACCACGCGAACGCCGCCCTTCCACCCTCGCCATTGATTTACCCCTCCCGTCTCCTGCTCACACCACTGTCTCGCGCCGTCTCTCGCTTCAACTTTCTCCCATATCCCCTGTTTACAGTCTCGGCATGTCTAACTCTTCCACCATCGTCGGCGATGACGATAGTGAAGATGAAAAAGAGGCCCTTAAACGCATGGTCACGTCCCGTCGACGATTTTACGACAACTCCTCTGGCAAGCCTGAGCGGAAGCGCTGGGACACCATCAAGGTCGAGCCGTACGAGAGTGTTAAGACAGTCACAGTTGAGCAGCCCCCCCAGGTTGACACGCCACAAGGGTCCATATTTTCCGTCATTCGCGCTGCTTACCCGACGATGCCGTGCAAACCACTGATCGGCCTCGGTGTTGTCTTGGCGATTATCAGCGGTGCCCTCACTCCGATTTTCTCATTTATGCTCTCCCGATTACTCTTTGAAGTGGCGGAGGGTGCGCAGGACGTGTCGGTCGTCAATACGTTCGGTGCAATCATCCTTTTAATCTCTATCGCAAACGGCCTGGCTGCCGGACTCAAGTTCCTCGTATTCGAGACGGCCGGTCAGCTCTGGGTATCCCACCTACGTACGATTTGCTATCGCCTGGTTCTTGCTCAGGACAAGCGGTGGTTCGACCGTAGCGAGAATGCAGCGGCGAAGCTGTGCCAGGTCCTCACGCGAGACGGCGATGACGCCCGTTCACTGATTTCGTCCGTCATTTCCCAGAGCATTGTCGTTGTCAGCATGCTCGCTGTGGGCTTGATTTGGGCTCTTGTCCTTGGGTGGCAACTCACGCTTGTTGGCTTTGCAATTGGCCCAGTATTCATCGTGACCATGGTTGTGCAGTCCCGGCTGGTTGCCAAGTGCGAGCTGAGGAATAAGCGGGCGCGCGAGGACGTTGCCAAAGGCTATTATGAGGTGGGTCTGAGTCCTTGTCTTCGCAGCTATTTACTGATTACTCCACAGACCCTCATCAATATTCGGGGCATTCGCGCCATGGGTTTCGAGAGTATTTTCCAAGAACGCTTCAACGACTCTACGGAGAATGCACTACGTACTGGTATACGGGGTGCCTTCGTTGAGGGTTGTACCTATGGAGTCGCAAGCTCTCTTATCTATCTCTCCGAGGCGTTGTTATTCTATGCTGGTGCTATTTTCGTGTCTCAAGGCACCTATACGTACCTGCAGATGGTTCAAGTCCTCAATCTCGTCGTATTCACCGTCAGCATCGGTTCACAACTAATGGCCTTCAGTACGTTTCTTTTACCTGGTCAATGTGGATGGTATTTGATGACCTTTATTCGTAGCCCACCGCATTACGAAGTCGGTACAGGCCACACGCGACTTCAGCCAGCTACTTAAGCTGTCCACCGACACGGATGAATCCTATGGATCCACATGTCCCCCAGTCGCCGGCACTATCTCATTCAACAATGTATCCTTCTCCTACCCTGAGCGACCCGACGTTCCAATCCTCAAGAATCTCTCGGTCGACATAAGTGAAGGCGAATCCGTTGCCATCGTTGGTTCGTCAGGTTCGGGAAGTCTACTGTGGCACATTTATTGCATCGTCTGTACGAGCCAACGTCTGGTTCAATTACCGTCGGGCCGTGGTCACTGAGAGGCATGGACGTCCGGCATCTACGCAATCACGTCGCAGTCGTCAGCCAAAATCCACACCTCTTCGATGCGACAGTCAGCGACAACATCGCCTACGGAACAGACGGACTTCCACATGCGGACATCGAGCACGCAGCGATCATGGCCAACGTACATGAGTTTGTCGAGAACCTACCGCAGGGATACAACACGCTGGTCGGTGAGAACGCGGCCCTGATCTCGGGCGGACAGGCGCAGCGGTTGCAGATTGCCCGCGCCTTTGTACGGCCGTCAAATGTGCTCATCCTGGACGAGTGTACCAGCGCACTCGATGGCGCGAACCAGTCCGCTGTACTCACGACCGTGCTCGGTGCCAAGGCTGGCCGCACGACAATCATGATCACCCACAAGTTGCCCGTCATGCGCATGTGTGACCGTATCCTGGTCGTGGATGAAGGCAGGATTGCGGAGCAAGGCACATACGACGAGCTTATCGCGAAGAGAGGCGTATTTTCCCAACTCGCGAGCGGCGGAGAATGGTCGGGCGAGTGATACCGTTATCTGCTCGAATATTGCATTCCTCCTCCCATTTTTTACAGAACTTTTTTTTTACCTTCTTTTCTTACTTCGTGTCTAAGCTTCACCTGGTGTATTGCTGAGGCACAAGCCGTTCTAACCCCTTTCGATATTCGCTCCTTTCCCCTTGGGATGATTTCGTTTAGCTGTATTTGGTACCATACCGCACCCAGCACTTGTATTTCTTATTACGCATTAGCATATCTTTACGCACCCATAACATGAATGGAACGATTTTGAATGATGACTTGAACTTCAATACTCTGTGGGTTAAAAATGCGCGTCGGTCCGGCTTGAATTATCTCCGATCTACGATGACAACGTTCCGAGCCCTCGAAAAGGCGATACTGTCCAAAGAACAACTCGCTGCCTTCCAATCCTCAAAAACCTGTACCAAACTAACGTCCTATATCGAGGTGCTCAACAACGCAGTCGTTGGGCGCAAGTTGGCGGATGAGTGCACGCAATCGGAGGTACGCCGAATTCGTCTTGGCTCTTGCGTTGAAACGCCCGTTTCATTATGCGGGGTTTCACTCACCGGGTCAGGGATCTTTTGTACGTTATTAGGGAGTCGCTGCGTTGATCGAGGTACTGGATCGCGTGGAGGCGCTGGCGAAGGAGACGCCACCTGTGGATAACTCGACTTCGAGATTTGGGAACCCTGCGTTTAGGACTTTTTATGATAAAGTGCAAGAGGTACGTGCATGAAACGATGGATTTCAGTCAGGGGATCAGGACTTGCTGACTTATGCCTATGCTGTCGACTTGTCACTTTTGTAGGCTGCACCGCGATTTCACGAGCAAGTGCTGCGAGTTCGACCTTCGGAAGCTATTACCGAGGTGTCGGGATACTTTTGTGAGTCGTGGGGGAATAGGGCGCGCATTGATTATGGGAGCGGGATGGAGCTCAACTTCCTTTGTTGGCTGTGCGTTTTCATTGCATACTCTTCAGCGTCGTTTGTCTGATTCACAGAATATAGGATATGTCTTGAAGAGTTGGGAGTCCTTCAGGAGAGTGATCACACGGCGTTGGTGCTAAAGGTGTTTTGGAGGTTAGTTTATCAGTCAATGCTTCTACTTTCCCTGACGTCCGAACGCCTGTTCTGTCTTTTAAGATATATTCAGGTGATGCGCACTCTGCAGTCCGCATATTGGTTGGAGCCTGCCGGTTCGCATGGGGTATGGGGATTGGACGACTATCATTTCCTTCCATTTTTATTTGGGTCGGCACAACTACGAGGTAGGTATTAATACTGCCCTGTTATAATAACCTGCTGATATGTTCTCCCCAGGACACAAATACCTTCGACCAAAATCGATCCATGATAGTGAGGTCGTGGAGGAGTTCTCAAAGGACTACATGTACTTTGCGTGCATCCGGTTTATCAACTCAGTACGCGACGGTTCTTGGTTACTTCACGATTTTGGGTGAAATTCACATGGTGTTCTAGATTAAAACTGCGTCGTTGCGATGGCATTCCCCAATGCTGGACGATATTTCAGCCGTACGCCTGTCTCGTTCCGACTATGGGCTGTTTGGATTATTAATCCCCTATGTAGGTAAAGACCTGGGATAAGGTCAACGAAGGAATGATCAAGATGTATCGCGCAGAGGTGCTGGGGAAGTTGCCAGTTATGCAACACTTCCTGTTTGGATCGATTCTGGCTTACGAGGGACCTGTCTTGCCACTTCTTCTGTCGGGTAACCAGGATGACGAGCATCATGGTCATGGGCACTTACATGCTGACCCTTCAGAGGCGCATGCTGGTTGGCATGACGCATGTGGGATCCCTGTGCCGTCGGCATTCGCAGCTGCAGCAGAGGCGCAGAAGAAGGAAGCAGCAGGAGTGAGGCTGGCGGGAACTCGACCGGTTCCATTTGATTAATTATAAATATAAACAGTTGTCTCTATTTAGCTTAAGCTAAAAGCTTGCCGAGGGTGGCAAAGGGGTTAGCAGGGCACCGGTCACCCGGCAGTTTCCGTGTGACAACCGACAGCCTCGTTTGTTTTTATCCCCTCATCTCCCTCCTCACCTCCTCCCCCATCTCACAACCTCCCACGACGACGGCAAGTGAAAGTGCGAGGCCGAGTGGTGATCCAGACGACGCTACTCTTCGACTCCTCCAAGTTTACGCTCTGTCAAGTCGGACCCACACTCCCTTATACGCTCGGCTGCCATGAAGAGGCAGTCCACCATCCACCACCAGAGGCTCGAAGCCGTAAACGACTTGACCACCCTCTCACCCCTTTCCGATGATGCCATCGTTTCGTGTATTCGTGAAAGGTTCCTCTCGGATACCATTTATACGGGCATCAGCCGCTCTGCCCTCGTCGCTATAAATCCGCACAAGTTCGTGGCTACCAACGCCGACTCTGTTCTTCACAAGTACGCCGCCGAGCATCGCAGCATATCCAATGACAAGGAATCCCTCCCACCACACATATTCCAACTTGCCAATGATGCATACTACCACATGCGGCGGACCACCCAAGATCAGAGCATCATTCTGACGTGAGTTAACCCTTGCCCTTCCCTCGCTAAAATTTTCACGTTGTCATGATCCGACTTAACATTTTGATAGTGGCGAGACGGGGAGTGGGAAATCGGAGAGTCGTAGACTCGCCATTAAGACCCTTCTCGAACTGAGTGTCAGTAATCCCGGCAAGAAAGGGTCCAAGCTCTCGCATCAGATTCCCGCCGCCGAGTTCGTTCTCGAGTCGTTTGGAAATGCTCGTACACTTTTCAACCCGAATGCGTCTCGCTTTGGCAAATATACCGAACTCCAGTTCACCGAGCGTGGGCGCCTATGCGGCATCAAGACGCTCGATTACTATCTCGAACGCAATCGCGTGGCGGGTGCCCCCTCTGGCGAGCGGAACTTCCACATATTCTACTATCTATTTGCTGGTGCGGCAGCGGAAGAACGACAGCATATGCAACTTCTTGAAAAGACGGCGTTCCGGTATCTCGGTCACCGCGGTATCCCCGGTGGTCGTCAGAACATGCGCGATGACGATGCACAACGGTTCGAACAGCTGAAACTCGCTCTCAAAAATGTTGGCTTCTCCAAGCGCCACGTTGCTCAGACCTGTCAGCTAATAGCAGCCATTCTCCATCTCGGCAACCTCGAGTTCGCCATTGACCGGGGACGTGACGTCGATGCCGCCGTCGTTCGTAACCAGGATGGTTTGGCCCTGGTCGCCGAGTTCTTGGGTGTCACTCCATCAGCATTAGAGACCGCGCTCTCGTACAAGACCAAGCTTGTCAAGAAGGAGCTCTGTACAGTCTTCCTTGATCCGGATGGCGCAGCCGACAACCGTGACGACCTTGCGAAGACACTCTACTCCCTATTGTTCTCATGGCTTAATGAACATATCAACGAACGCTTCTGTCGAGACGATTTTGTCAGCTTCATTGGCCTTTTCGACCTCCCTGGACCCCAGAACCTCACTTCCCGACCCAATTCCCTCGATCAATTTGCCATCAACTTTGCCAACGAACGTCTCCACAACTTCGTTCAGAAGAAGCTCTTCGAGAGCCATGTCGCCGAGTACAATAGCGAGGGCATCTCCCGTTTTGTGCCACAGATCCCCTACTTTGATAATTCAGAATGCCTGCGACTTCTGCAGAATCAGCCTGGCGGGCTTATCCACATCATGGATGATCAGGCACGACGCACACCGAAGAAGACGGACCATACGATGGTCGAAGCATTTGGAAAACGTTGGGGAAATCACTCCTCCTTCAAGGTCGGCTCAGTAGACCGCTCGGGCTTTCCAACATTCACCATCAACCACTTCAACGGACCGGTTACTTATTCAGCCGAGGGTTTCCTTGACCGAAACCTTGACTCGCTTAGCCCTGACTTTGTCTCCTTGCTTCGAGGCAACGCCACCGGTTACGAGGCAACAGCTGGTGGAGAGGGTTCTGGTTCCATCAATCCGTTCGTCCGTGGACTGTTTTCGGGCAAAGCAATTGCAACACAGGTGCACCCACGTAATGAGGAGACCATTGTTGCGGCACAGCAGCCCGTCAAGCCTATGCGTAATCCCTCGACTCGACGGAAGAACACAGTCAGGCGTGCTCCAACGCTGGGTGACGTAGAAGAAAAGGACCGTGACGACGACGACGCGGCCCCGACGACTCTGAATAACTCAAGTCCATGTGTCGCAGGTGAATTTCGGAGCGCTCTTGAGACGCTGTTTGAGACGCTCGAGGAGACGCAGACATGGTATGTCTTCTGTGTGAACCCGAATGACTCGCAACTGCCGAATCAGCTCGAGGGTCGCTCGGTCAAGGGACAAATCCGTAGCCTGGGCTTGACAGAAATCGCACGGCGGTGCGTGAACGTGTTCGAGGTCGGCATGACACCCCGCGAATTCTGCGATCGGTATCGGGAGAAGCTTGCCGAAGTGGGGATTACGGAAGGCGAATCAAGAGAGCAAATCGAGCGAGCTAGGACGGCACTGAGTTTCAAAGAGAATGACCTTGTCCTTGGTCAATACAAGGTGAGCCTGTATGACCTATATGTTTCTTTACGCGAGCTCACGTTTCTGCGCCATCGCATTTCAGGTCTTCTTATCGCATGCAGCTTTTCACCATCTTGACGATTTCTTACGCTCCCAAGATAAAGAAGATATCAAGCGCAATCGCATGCGAGAAGCTGAAATCGAAGGTGGCCTTGATGTGCGCGGGGCGGCCGACCCCTACGCCCCGTACCGAGATCCAGACAATGAACAGGATCCCCAGACACCTTATTTGGGTGGCCAAGGCGATACTTTTAACCAATCCAGCCAAGCTCTCCCTCTTGTTGCCAACGCTTCACCCTTCCAGCGTGCCGACATATACGAGTATGACGAACGGCAATCGCTTCGCAGCGAGGAATTCGACCGACGAAGCAGGCTGACAAGCGCCCGTGATGACTCGATGTCACTCGGGACTGAATCTTATGCGCCGTCGCGGAACATGTTCCAGAATGTGGACAAAAAGGCGCTACTCGAGAAGGAAGCACTTCCTGGCGAGATTCACGAAGGAGAGGTAGCCGAGGTGCTCAAGGAGACATCTGCGCGTCGGCGATGGGTTGCACTGTGTTGGCTACTCACTTGGTGGGTGCCGTCGCCGTTCCTGCGGTGGTTCGGGCGCATGAAGCGCATGGACGTGCGGCAGGCATGGCGTGAAAAGCTCGCGCTGAACATGATCATTTGGCTCATGTGTGCCTGTGCGGTCTTCGTTATCGCTGTCTTGGGCGACCTTATCTGTCCCACCGAACATGTCTTTTCAACGAGTGAGCTGGCGTCCCATAGCGTGGAGAACAATGCAAACAACGTCTACGTGGCCATTCGTGGGGAAGTGTTTGATCTCACAGAGGTTGCGCAGACCCATTTGCGGATTGTTCCCGTCGTGTCGGAGAAGTCAGTGCTGAAATACGGAGGTACAATTGCGGACGATCTTTTCCCGGTCCAGGTGATTTGTCTACTGGCATTTACTCATCCGCTTAGCTGACGCGTCCACAGGTCAGCGCACTTTGCAACGGTGTTTCCGGAAGCGTCAGCCCATATGTCACTCTCAACTTCAACAACAACACCGATCCCAACACACAATACCATGATTTCCGAGTCTCCACAAATGATCCGCGGCCGGACTGGTACTTTGAGAGCATGACAATCATGCGGTGGAACAACCGTAGGGGCTTCATCGGTTATACGCCGAAGGAAATTCGTAATATGGCCACCTCGGGAAAATCTGTCGGTATCTATAGGGGTCTTGTGTACGACGTTACGAACTACCTGACGTATCCGCCTGCGGCAAAGGCTCCGAACGGTGAACAACCTCCTTCGGTCGACGTGAACTTCATGGATAACAACGTTATGGACATTTTCAAGTACAACTCGGGTAGTGACATCACGAAAGACCTGGATGGTCTTAATATTGACTCGAATGTCCTCTCCGCGCAGAAAGTATGCCTCCGGAATCTTTTCACAATCGGCGCGGTCGACAACCGTAATTCGCCTCAGTGCTTATTCTCAACATACATTCTGCTTGCCCTCTCGGTTCTCATGGTCTGCGTCATTGGGTTCAAGTTTCTGGCGTCGGTCAACTTCAGCTCGCCGCGTGCGCCCGAGGCACACGACAAGTTCGTCATCTGCCAGGTTCCATGTTACACGGAAGGCGATGCGTCCCTCCGGCGAACCATTGATTCCCTTGCTCAAATGAAGTACGACGACAAACGCAAGCTGCTTGTCATCATTTGCGATGGTATGATCGTCGGTTCCGGAAATGACAAGCCTACGCCACGGATTGTGCTTGACATTCTGGGATCGGACCCTAACCAGGATCCAGAGCCGCTCAGCTTCCAGTCGTTGGGCGAAGGTGCGAAGCAACATAACATGGGCAAGGTCTACTCTGGGCTGTACGAAACACACGGCCATGTCGTCCCATACATGGTGCTCGTGAAGGTCGGCAAGCCAAGTGAACGCTCCAGGCCTGGGAATCGTGGCAAACGAGATTCGCAGATCATGCTTATGAACTTCCTAAACAGAGTAAGCCCCTTTTTAAACTCAAGTCGAGTTGAAGTTCACAGCCGGAGCAGGTTCACTTCGATGCTCCGATGAGTCCAATGGAGTTGGAAATGTATCATCAGATCAAGAACGTCATCGGTGTCAACCCCACTTTCTACGAGTTTTTGTTTACGGTCGATGCCGATACGGTTGTGGACCCTATGTCTGTGAACAGGCTAATCTCTGCGTAAGTGTTTTTTTGGTTGTCTGGCCTGGGCGTCAACTTTTTTTTTTCTAACAACGGTTCAGAATGATCCACGACAAGAAGCTTGTCGCTGTTTGCGGAGAAACAGGTCTGGCTAACTCTAAACAGTCCATTATCACCATGATGCAAGTCTACGAGTACTTTATTTCGCATCACCTGGCGAAGGCATTTGAGAGTCTGTTCGGGTCTGTCACCTGTCTTCCTGGTTGTTTCTCTCTCTATCGCCTGCGCACGCCCGACTCCCACAAACCTCTGCTCATCGCCAACCAACTAGTGACGGACTATGCTGAAAATCGGGTTGACACACTCCACATGAAGAATCTTTTGCACCTCGGTGAAGATCGCTACCTAACGACTCTCCTTCTCAAGCACTTTTCGAACTTCAAAACACAGTTTGTCCGAGATGCACATGCCTACACCGTTGCCCCAGATGACTGGAAGGTGCTACTCTCGCAACGTCGTCGCTGGATCAACTCTACAGTACACAATCTTGGCGAATTGATGTTCCTTGATAGGCTCTGTGGTTTCTGTTGTTTCTCGATGCGGTTTATAGTCATGATTGATCTCTTGTCTACCATCATTCAACCTGTTTCGGTTGCATATGTGCGTATATGATTCTCTTGTTGCCATGTTCGGTTACTGAAATCTTCACAGATCGTCTATCTGGTTGTTTTGACGGCGGGAGAACACAAGCCCATACCCACACTTTCCTTGATACTGATCGCGGCGATATACGGTCTCCAGGCGTTTGTCTTCATCATGCGTCGCAAGTGGGACATGGTCGGTTGGATGTTCTTCTACATCCTCGCAATTCCTGCCTTCTCGTTCTTCCTCCCGTTGTACTCGTTCTGGAGGATGGATGATTTCTCATGGGGTCAGACACGTATTGTCATGGGTGAGGCTGGTAAGAAGATGATTGTCCATGTACGTGCTTCTCTCTCTTTCGAGCGGAGTAGGAGCTCATGCTTTGTTCTTAGGACGAAGGCAAGTTCGATCCGCGCTCGATTCCGTTGAAGTCTTGGAACGATTACGTGAGTCTGGTTTTCATGTCAACTCAGTTGTTTCTTAGTCGATGCGCTTTAGGAAAATGAGCTTTGGGACAAAGAGTCGAACCACAGCATAGGATCCTGGGTGCCTCCAGCGAAACTAAAGAATGAGGGTTACCCCGAATCTCGTACTTCAGTTTACGGTCGCGAGACATATTACGAACCCCGCAGCTTCTCTCCCTCCCCATCCCAAATGGGCCCTGGCGCCTATGCTTCCCCACCTGGATACCAATCTGGACGGAATACCCCAGCCCTGGACGGAAGCCAGATGTACCAACCTCTCTCGCGACCGCCGACAAATTATCTAGATGTCACAATACCGGCAACACGGTCGGATGCCGCGGGTGAATTTGGTGCCCCTGGGCCATCGGATGCGGAGATCGACCATGCAGTGCAGACGATTTTACAAGCGGCGGACCTCAATTCTATTACGAAGCGTGAGATCCGACGGAGACTGGAGGAACATTTTGGTGTGAACCTGGCGTCTCGAAAGACTTCTATTAACGCCGCGATTGATAGAGGTCTTCTTAGCCATGCATAATATGTCCTACACAGACTTGTTTACGGACTTGATAAGCCTCGGACTTTGACCTACCCTTATTCCCGATCGTTTCGAACTCATTTCTCCATGTAGGCGTCCTCCACCATACTCGAACTTTTTCTTCTTGTTCACTTGCACAACTAATTTCGGACTACTATGCATTACATCCTGTGCTCTGATAATCGCATCACATATACTCTGATTATAAATGACTATTCCTGTATATGCAGACTTTCCAGTAAGATACACGGGTAGCTGGATGGATGTCATGAATCGAAGTTGCTCCGTGTAAATGAATGCGGAGTTGAAGTGGATGAATCCGAACCTGTCTTGGAAACAAATTAGACAAGACAGCGAAGATGGCGGGAGGGGGTGTCGAAACCGAAGTTTTCAACAATGTTGAGGTAGATTCCCAATAAAGACCCAATGGAGGAATGAACAAACGTCGTTGTACCGATTGGTTTTTGTGTGACTGTAATGCTATCAACAGGCAAATGACGAAGACCTTGATGCACGATCTAGTTCGAGATTCTTGATATGATATATATAGTAAGGTACTGGCATACATACTGTACATGATTGGGCCAGAAAAAAAGCATGCTCCTTAATTTTACAATGTACGGTATCGGATATAAAATGAAACCAAGAATGCCACATCCTTAGCTTGAATTAGATACTAGTAAGCATAGTTGCGCCCCCCAGGGACGGGTTTTGTATATCTTCCTGCAGGTATGAGGATATGTAGTAGTGATCATGACTGCGTAGCTCCGCCTCCGCCTCCACCAATTCTTGCAATATTTTGAAGGAGCTGCTCTATATTTCCCATGCGACTAGTGATGTCTCCAATGCGGTCGTTAAGGTCATCGAACCGCGTTTGCATGCTATCAAGACGGCTTTCTATAGACATGAGCCGTTCCTCAGTAGCGGGGGTAGACTCGGCATCGACCTTCTCCGGGGCCAGGCAACGAATGACGTGGTGGTCCTCGGTATGCTTACCGGAGCAGCGCGTAAGTTCCGGTACGCCTTCTGTATCGCATGCGTTACAAATGAAGAGATTATCTTTTAGTATGTAGGATGCGATATGTCAGCAATGAGTGACTCGTTTGATCCTTCGGAGACTGACTGACCTTCGCAAAAAATGCAATACCAGAAAGGGAAGGAGAGAGAGCCATTGCATTTGCCGCACGAGGGCAAACTTTGGTCCTGGACTTGACCCTGTCTTGCATCTCGTGAGGTCTTACCCTCGACGTCGGCACCGTCTTTAGTACCATCCGGAGGATTAAGCTCATCATCCGGTTCGTCGGTTGGTTCAGAACTTGAAGTTTTTTGCACATCCGGTCCGAGTTTAGCCTCATCGGAATCCGAAGTGGATTCCGCAATCTTCCTACACGTCTCCTGCACGCGTCCGAACGCATCACATGCCGCAGTATGCACCCGGCCGTATCTACGTGTCAGTACGCTAGTGCGAACTTTAACGAGTCTGTGGTTTGGTTCATGTGCTTTCTCCAGGTCTCCGCGCGTTAAACTGACGCCAACGCACTGTGGCGCGGAGCAGAGATCTAGGGTGTTATAAATCTCCGAGCTCTTGACGTCGCAATCAAGGCAGAATAGCCGAGGCCCGCCGATAGTGCCACCACATGAATCGCAATACGCGTTCCTATGATCCTTGTTAGCATCAGGAAACGGGGCTTTCAGCATTTAACACTCACTCATGAACCCATGTGTGTGCACGTATGTAATCAATCCTGGAATCATAGAAGAAAGCATCGGCTGGCATCAGGCTCCGTGCAATTAGATGGAGCGTCTCATCCTCCTCGTTGCTGAGCGGCGTCCCAAACCACCGTGAACGAACTAAGAGGGCAATTACCGCCTGGCGGTCATCTCGACGCTGGCGGAAGTACGACCATGACCAACGGTCACGTCGTATGTCGTTTCGCACAGCAGCAATCGCGAACCTCCACAACGCGCGAGGCTTATTATCCCGAAGTTCTTTGATGCATGGGTATACAGTGAGGTAACGGGCTGGAGTCCGGCGGAACTCCATTTTGCCAAAGGGGTCTTCAAGGTCAGCTGATAGACCCCAAACGCCCGTCAAGGCATCACGTTTTGGGTCGAAGTGTCCGTTGAAAAACATCGGTGTCCAGAGTATAGACGAGAACGATATCTTGAATTTGATTTGTAGAACGTCATCTTCGCCCTTAGACCAAGACCCAGTGATTGTCTGCCGTCCTTTGAGTGACCAGACGTCCCCCTTGAAGTTGCGCTCGCCCTCAGCAGGCACCAGAATGAACGTCATCATCGCGGTCGCTGACCAGTAGACTCCGTCGTCATCGTAATATTGGCCATTCCAGATTCCCAAACTGCAGCGCATTCGGATGTAAGAAGTTGCGAGGCATGCAAATAAAACGAAGATCGTACATATCCTTTATCGGTGAATCGACGTCGCCACCGTTTGGAATATAGTCCATTGAATGCCCATCATACACTGAGTAATCCAGGCATAGCTCGTCTTTGTACCCATGATTCAAAATATCTCCAGCTTGGACATTTTGATCCTCGTTGTCGTCGTCGTATGGTGTGATTTGAGGATCAAGACTACGGACATAATCCACAGTCCATAGAGAATTTATATTATGGTAATATTTGAACTGTATGACAAACATGTCAGAAGGTAGTGAGATCCGGAAAAGATAAATATCCTACAATCCCAAAAGCGAAGCTCTGAAACTGCTTCTCGGGATCGAGCTTCTGCTGAGTGAAGTTGTCTACAAATCAGGTTAACATAACAGGCCACGGTGGATGCCGAAACTGACATACGGGTGAGGCCCTGGACACGGTCTATGACAGCTTCATTGATGTATAGGATGCCTTGCGCGCCCTCTGCAAGTTCACGCATATTCAAAATTTTGGTGCGCATGATTCGCATAATCTCATAATGGCGTTTCATTAGCAAGTACAACAACGGAAAGAGGGTCTGCAGCATGAATGAGTCCAGAGCTGGAGTGTGCATGGCCAAATCCTGACCTTTTCCACGCGACCAACTCCAGTGATGAGTGGAAGGGTGTCTACCCCGTCGATAACGTAGTCCACGGCTTGTAAGTTGTTCTGCAGTCGAACCTCCACCGCTTCAAGATATGGTTTGAATTTTTCCGAATCGTCTGGCACAGAAAACTGGGAAGACTGCGAATTCACCGCGGCGGTGAGTGTGTGAGCGACATCCCAAGCACATGTAAAGTATCGATCAACGGCCTCTCGATTCGGAGGGAGCACCACACTGCGTACGCCTTCCATCTTAGAGACCAAGTCTTCTATCTTTTGGGCATAGTCGATAAGAGACCACTTAAATCCTGCAAACATTGAGTAGAGCGCGGGATAGAGGAAAATATTAGACTCACCAACTGCCCAGAAGGCTAACCAATGGGGCAGGCTTGGACCTATGAGATGGTATTTGCGAGAAATAAAAAAACACTTACCTCCAGTCGACTGGCCGAGAACTCGTAAGTTGATTCACCTCGGTGACAGTGATGAACCCCGAGGCGTCATCATCAAATGCCTCCAGAATCGGTTGCACCCACATGACGTCGATGTATTTGATTGCCCATGCATCCGGATTCGTGGAGTGATTGATTCCCATATCGGGGACGCCTTTAGTTTCCGATACAAGTTTCTCTACGTAATGGTCTCGAAGGGCAAGAACAAAATGTCGAGCTTTGACATTTCCTCGCCAGGCCTTCAGCATTCGTCAGCCTCGAGCATTTGATAGAAAGACAGCGATATTTACCATTTCTACCCAGAGTTCATGAATTGACTACAGAGAATAACAGGCAGTGGTTATAGGCTGAGCAAGGCAGCAAGCGGGAAAAAAACTTACCCTGTCCCGGATACGTTCATGGGCTTTGCCTTTCAGCTCTTGAATGACTCGGTCACTCTCGTGCTGAACCACAAGCGTGAGTTCGTCGATGATCTGATTCTTCTGTGCTTCGAACTTGCGGGAGAACACGACCCAATTCTTCTCCGCGGCAGCGTCGGGCTCCTCCAAAATGTCCTCTCTAAGAATGTCAGCTCCCACTGGTAGATCGGCATCGCCTGGTTTGACCTGACGCGTGCGATGCCCCTCAACGCTGGCTGAACCCGATGCTTTACTCGCAGTTTTTTCAAGATCAAGCAACATCTTGTCGTCGTTCTGGATAACTTTTATACCACCTTTCGCCTTTACGAGGTCCGAGAGTTGTTTTTGCTCGGGGCTGACTAATTGCTCGAACAATGCCTTCATGGATTTCATCCTGACACCATGAAATTAGTGCGTAGCCAGAACAAAAGTATAGGTATGCGAACTGTTCTTTAATTTCTTCAGTTGCGCTGCTAACGAGGTCGAGTTTTACATTGGCCTTATCGACGCCTTGGCTTGCGTGCCTTGTCAACTCAAACTCGAATTCTCGGCGCCGCGTGGCGAAGAGTTCCACGAAGTCGAGCAGCTTCGCATCCCAGAGCGTACTTAGCAATACCTTGGCGAGGGGCCGCTTCTTCATGTAGGCATCGCATACGTTCCAACACGCTTTAATGTCATCCGCGGTTCGTTCAACGAGTGCCTTCAAACGTTCCTCAATGCTCGTGCCATCGAATGCGATGATTTTGTCATCCTCTATGCCATTGAGGCTGCGGGATGTCAGTATGTTCGGTTAGATAGATGAGTTCACGCACAGGAACAAAGAGCCCATCATGTCCTTCATTCCAATATGCAGTGAGATAACCTTCTTATCGTTGTCGCGACGCTTTTGCTCCAGGGTGTAAACCGTCTTGAATGCCAGAACAGCAACTACTCTCCGAGTCACCTTACATGGACGCGTGTCATTGGGTGCAACTCACCGCCGATGAATGGGTGCACGGCTTTCAATTCGTCGAGTGCATTCATGAGTACTGGCATACCCTCGGAAAACTTATCGATTCCATCTTTTATTTTCTTGCCAATGTCAGACTGTGCAATGGCTGAGACAGTTGCTGCGATGACGGGCACGAATTGCTTAGAGTTATTTTGTATTGCATCAGTAGTGTCACCTAAATGCCAGGATCAAATTTACGTGGAAAAGAACTTTAGGGAGTGAGTACATACCAACGGTATGACGCTCCTGACTCATTTTGGCAACCCTTGCGTCGTCCTTGACTGCGTTCCACGCTTCGGCGAGCTTGTCTTGCACAGGGCTACTAGAAACCGGCACCATCATGATATCAGGTGAAGGTACGATGGTCAGCTTAGTCAGCAAGACACTCGGCTCGGGGGGAAGAGGCTTGTCGAAGGGCACTTCGCGTATTCCACCCTGAGCTAGCGGATATTCAACTTTGGGTGTGAAGGGAGGCGTGGACGACTGCCGGGATATGCTAGAATGACCGGTCAACGTCCGTTTCCTCCTCCAAGGACGTGGGATGGTGCGCGTTGCTTCGCTTGACTGAGGACGACCATTGAGATTATCTGTGGAATCGATGCTCCCTGAATCTGTGGCGGCAGGAGGCACAAGGTTTGGTTGACTGAGCTTCTTCAACAACCGAGAGAGTGGCATGGGTACGAGGCAAGAAGTTCCTCCAGCGGAAGACAGGAATTTGGTTCACCGTTCAGGAGGCCAATAGCGCCGAGCGGGTGGTGAGGTGAAGGTGGTAAGTTGGGGAAGGGAGACAAAGATAGTTGATACAGTATATCTAACCTGGGACCTCTGAGCGCTGCGCTGCGTCACATAAGTTACGTACGAGCCGAGAAGACCGTTTTTGATGAGATGCAGTAGAATTGATAATCGCGGAGCGCCTACACTCAGGTACGAGCCTGTGCATTGATGCTATCACCACGCCGAAGGACAACTACAGTATATGCATCCCAGTAACGACTAGGATTTGCAACCATAAAGTACCTCAATTGAACCGGGCTAAACATCGGTCATCGGTCAGTCTCAACTTGCTGACCGTGACCGATGAGCGAGCACTGAATTTGAATTACTTACCCGGTGAATATTAAGGCCCGTCGGCTGCAGCCATCTTACTACAGTAGGTTTAGTTAGGTCTGGTTGTCAGCGTGCTTTTAGGCGCTAGTACATAATCGACGATTTTCCGCAGCCGGCGCTAGCACTGCAGCCGAACCGGCCCGACCCTGTACCATCAAGGTGGCACTAAGTTACTGTAACTACAGCTACCTATCATGGGTTGCAATGACCTGGGCAGTCGCCACGGTCACAGGTCCAACTGTCAGATTTCGAGAAGGACAGAAGGGAGGCATCAATTACGCTAAAATAGCTTCATCAGGGAAGTGGCAGATCTTACTTTCTTCGCATCATGCATGCCATGTGTCACGGAATCCGTTGCAGTGGTGATGTCGGTTTTGATAGTGACGATAAACGCTCACGCGCTCACGGCCTGATGTAGGGATCTCGGGCCTGATCTCCAGAAGCATACAAAGAAAACATTGTTGGCGAGATGTTGGCATTCGGAGCCTCAGAGTCTCAATATTTCAACGTCTCAATTGTCACAATCACCATCCAAAGCATCATGACGACATCCGACCTATTACAGTGGAGGTTAGGACGGTAAAGTTGAAGTAGAGTTTTGTAACTACTGTGAGGGAAGACTGAAGGAAGATGCTTGCAAACAGGAGGCGCCCAAAAAGACTTCAAGTCGAGTGAATCACTCAGAATCAGTTGTGATCCATCTACCTACTGTAGTCCCGGAAAGATTAAAGTCTGTTTCAAGACCATGAGGTCGATTTTCACTTGAAAAAATTATCATGAAGAACTCCATGGCTTGCTGAAGCGCTCAGGCTGATGCGCTGATGACTCGTTGACACGTTCCAGTACATCACAGTCATTACTGCTACCATCACCATAGGATGATAGGAGCGGCAAACAAATCAGTTACCACAGTCCGTTTCAAGTCCATCTTCTCAAACTCCGGTTGTTTTGATTGCTCAGGTAGATATTATGGAACAAAGTACTCTTATTCAAATACCCCCATCCAGCGACGGGCTTTCAAAACTTGCCACCAGTCAGAGACGTCCTTACGGAGACCATGCGAGATTTCAAGTTGTGGCCTCATTTTTGTCAGCAGCCAAGGTTGTAATGAACTTGTACTCTTGTAGCCAGTGATGCGTATGAGATAAGAACGCGGAACTAATATACGAGTAATGTACAAGGAACTAGGAACTATTAGGATTGCGATGATTACGATGATCATACGGTCGATTCACCTAACATTCAAGATATCACATGTCTGCAAGCGGTCGTCCCACCCGACAGCCACGTTGCAAGTTGATGGTCGTCTATTGAAACCATCACGAAGAAATAGAACCATCTGGGAAATATAACGGTTGTTGGTGAGATCGTATGCAAACTGTCAGGTCTTCTAGCATGGAACATGGCAGGGGACCTCGGATAGGAGACATTGCAAGTTGGCGATTCCGCGCGTCGCTAGTATTACTCCCCAACAGCGGGAATCCATGGTGATCCCGTGTACGAGATTTGGGTGTCTGGCCTGACATATATCCATAGTCAATTAGAAGACCGAAACGCAGGTGAGTCTGTCTTGGAGGGGAAAAAATTGCTTTCTTCTCGACAGAAATCGAGAAGAACATAGAAGAAGATATTTATATGCCAAAATCTGATGACGGGTAAATGGGAAAGGGAAATAATGTGTTGTCGTCGGAACAAGCCAATTCGGTTATGCGTTCACGTGATCAACCCCGAGTTGGAGAACTCCCGCTGGCAACTCGCAACTGCCAGTGACTCTTTCCGGACTCTGCTTATCTGTCCACTCTTCACTCGCTCCCAAATTACACTGTAATCAACCAGTAACGATAAATGGTGTCAAGAATGGTGATCATAACATCCGAATATACTCACCGAATCGCCTTTCCAGCAGGGCTCACAATCGACGGACAACCTTGCGGAGAACCACAGAGTACACCAGTTATACCTCCGTAAAATACAAGGTGAAGCTACCCTTCAAGCGACATAAACCACAAGTAGAATATTCACGACCAACTTATCCAACACGCCCCCCGTCACAAGCGGCACGCGCTCCTTCGAGATCGTCCCCGACATACTCCCAGATGTATCCTTATCTGCCAACAGCACAATATCTGCCTCTGCGAGTGGGACGGCACCACTCTGCTCAACGCGGTGCCGGAGGTTAATGATATGGTCTTCCCCGTCCCCGTAGGGCGAAGCCCCGTATACCCCACTCACTGGAAGGCGGCCGGGGCTGCCGTATGAATTGCCATCGATCACCTCGGGCCCGCATTCGACAGAACGATCGACGGGCCAAATGTATCCACCAGCTGTCCAGCGGAGCTCGGGGCTTAGCTTGTACAACTTGATAGCGTGGTAGAGGATGGAGTCGCCACCCTTCAGCTATAGTGAGGAATCAAAGGGTCAGGTGCGCCACAGAGTTCTCGATTTCGCACTCACATAAGGCACTAGCGACTCAGCAAGTACGTCTGCCGGGTTAACGCCATAATCGCCCGTGAGATAAAACCCGATCGTGCGGCCACGCAAAATGTTGAAGATGGGGCCAAGTTGTCCAAGAAATAGTCATTTGGCGTGATGAGCGGATCGGGTGTCACGCCAGCCGGGCCGAAACTCTTGAGGTGCACGGCGAATGAGAGCGTTATACGACAGCCTTTCTGCACTGGTTCAACCTCTGCTGAGCAGTCTGACATATACGCGATCCATTCCATATGACCGCTCTTCCCGCCACGCCCTGGAAGTTTTCCTCTCCACCTTCGGGGGATGCACCACGAACGCACCACCACGATAGCGCACTGGAAGTGTCACGATCACCGTCGCGACGCGCGAATCGCTAGCGAGCGCCTGTACGTCCATGCTTGCGCCAGTTGGGGTTATCTCCAGTTTGTCGCGCACAGCTTGGAGGTAATGCCGCCAGGCAACGTGGGGAAGAGCGAGTTCCGCACCGCCTCAAGGATGGGATGATTGGCAAGTTCGAGCGAGGTTGTCAAGGGAAGGTTCGTCGGATAGAAGAGCGAGTCGCTCTCCGAGTCATCCCTTACTTGCGCATGAGGTCGGCAAGCGGCGATAAGGACATCGAGAGCGGGAGGTGTATCATAATCGACGTCGATCGGGAAATCAAGGGAGTGCGTGATTCCACTCTGGCGAGCGCTTATCAGCTATGGGAGGATCGGAACAGATAGGAAAGCATATTACCTTTGTACGGAAGAATAACGTGAGGGTGGCAGGATCTACGGGTATCCGCCCAGAGACAGCGAAAGGCCGTGCTTTGGCCGCGATAACGTTTGCAATGCTAGTTTGTAGAAGGGCCTCATTCGTGTAGTCGGAGACCGCACGGCGAAGGGCCGGTCGAGCTTGCGTCCGGGGACTCGTTATACGCTCTATCTCAAAATCCGCACTCCCACTCGGGCTTTGAAAGGGTGCGGGCTGATCGTACAGGTTGCGTCCAACAATTGCAGGTGAGATGGCAGGAGATGGCACCCTCGCAATCAAAGGAGCGCCAGAAGGACCGAGAGTTGGGGGGAGAGTTGAATGCATCATTTTGGTGGATGGTAGAGGGTGCAGGGTAGAAAAGGCTCGGAGGACGGGAGGTATATCATGATTTGGGCGGCATACGCCGGATGACAAGCACTTATCTGATGGCGCGCTTCATACTTCTCAAGCCAGTGCTGGCAATAAGTTGCGAAAGTGCAGGTCTCGTGTACGGACTAAGGGGATAAAATGCCGGGCATATGTGGGGTAATGTCTGTGGCGACTGCATGTGCCGGCCGATATCAGGACAACACGCCGAAACCTCATGTCAAATTGCCTTCCGCCGTTGGTCCATCATTCGAACCACATGACAACGTGACCACATCTGGATTAAGAGAAGCGGCCAGGGATCAGGATTGCGGCAAAGGGCACTGGCGAGAACATATTGATGGCTGATAAGAGGATTGCTGATTCTCTCTCGTAGTCGCGTAGGTGGACGGAAAGGCTAAGGAGAAATCTCGGTTTCGATATTTGTAGCACTGCTGGCGAGAGACTGCGAAGGCGTCCTGGTGTCGTCCTCATGGTCGCCTGTTCTACTGGGAACACACGTGTTTTGGTGGGTCAGTGAGTTATACTGAATGTCATTATTATAAGTCCCATCATCGGCTAGAGGTATGAATTGGGTGTCCGTGTATGTCATCTTGATGACTTGAGGAGGAGGCCAAAGTTGACATCATGGATCACCCCTGCAAAAGAAAAACAAGAAATATGACCTCACTATGTAATAGACAACCCGCGGAATAAACCTTAAATCGGCCGTCGGGCACACGATCTTCTGCGGCCAGCGAGATCATTACAAGCAGGGCTTTGAACTTGCCGGGATGTTGACACGTAGTCATTTCAGGCTGCCAGCGACCATTTGCATTTGGAAATGACTGGAGACAGATTGGTTTCAGAACGTGCTAGAGGGCGGGCCAACACGTTACAAGGGCAATTCGAATTGCAGTGTCCGGGGGGTAAAGCAGGTAAAAAAAAAGCGGAGAGAACAGCGGTCCAGTGAGTGTACGCTTTGTCATCCGAGTCTTTTCCGCACTTGACTGCCATACCTACACGCCAGAGAACTCGGCATGGCACTGGCATCGTCTTGCTCCACCTGGCAGCGAGTAACCCCCATGTTGTGTCCCTGTGAATGGGGACCTGTGGGTGGTGGATGATACGGAATACCTTTCCATGGCATGTTCATCTGTAACTGGATGACCAGAGAGGACGTGATCGTCGTCTGCGGACACCTTTCCGTTGTTTTCTCATCCTTAGTTCACTGAAGGGACTGAGCTTTTAAATTTATCTGGGACTTTTGCCGGATTTTGGGCCTCGAGGGTCTCTGCGGCGTCTTACATTCAAGTTGGCTCGCGTCTAACTTACTACCTCACATTTGCACGTTTGCCTGCGCACTTGCCCATTCTTTTTTGGCTGACAGCCCGTGAGTTCCTTTCCGTTATGCTTCATTCTCATTTTCCTTGTTCTTTATCCTTGTGACTCTTTCCCTTTCATCCTTATCTCTCTGCTCCGTTCTCATCATTTTACTTTTCCCTTTGTTTGGCTGCGCCAACCCATCTCTTAGCATTAAACGCGACTCGTCCTATCCGCTCGCACCCTGGCTTAGTATTGCCCCTGTTTCACCTTTTCTTTCATCCCTTTATCTTTTCCTGCCTCATGCTTAGTTTCGATCGTACTATACCTGATGAATAGCTACAAAGAGTTCTGTATATACTCAAGTCCCCTGTCACGGCAGTGCCCTCCTAATGACAGACTTCTTCATCCTCCTATGTGTGTTTCACAGTTGTGCCCTTGCTTCTAGACCACCCCGCTGCACTTTTGACTCTTGCACACTTTCTCTGTCCGTTAACTTTTCCCTTGCTCTGCAGGCATACATGCTCACAATGCACAAGGATGGCTGTGAGACATTTACCAATTCTTTGTGCGGTGGAGAGTCTGCACGAAGAGCATCACATGTTTGGTCCGGATCCGCAGCTGGTACCCCTCCACTGTACAATGAATGTGTCATGTTGGAATTCACCACAATGACAGGCCTGTCCTTAGTCCTTAGAAACATCTGCCTGCTGAGATGCTATTTGTATCTGTACATCCATAGTGCTTAGATTTACGTTATGATGATAAACCCTAATTTGGACCCATGATATTACGTGCGCCTATGAGGCTCCAAAGATCGGTTCTCCAACGGAGCCTCGGGACGCAGTGCTGCGTCCGAGTCGGGTTCGCTGGTGCACGAGCCACGACGCGACAAGAATCCGCCAAAACAATCAGGTGGGTGGTGCACAGTAACAGTAATAAATAACGGCAGGTTACAAAACCAGCCATCAACTCCCCATTTTTCTAGTCTCCGTTCTTCCGGAAAGTGACTCTACCCTTTTAGCACCCCATCGTGATCCATACGGCACACGGTTGTCACGTTCCAGCGACTCCAATGAGTAGATGGAGGCAATATCCCAGTAATCACACGCAGCCTCGCCTCTGTATGCTCGCTCTCATGTAAATGTCAATACCTTAGTTGTTGGATGGTGGCAGCGGCGACGGCGGGGTACATGGGACGCGCGTCTTGTCCGGTGTCCAATGTTGTTGCCATCTGGTCGAAGCCGGGCAGAAGGAGCTCGACTGAGTCGACTTTGGGGTATAGGCTGCACGCACGTAGATGGCCGCGGAGAAGCTTGCTGCGGTAGCGTCTGAAACTGACCGTCCACCTATTTTGGGTTTGGGTTGGCCATTCATCCGAGAGTGCCTTCCTTGTGTGAAAACTATCCGGGTTCATCGCGCCCGAGGGACTGCCGTTCGTAAAACAAGTCGTATTTTATTTTGTCCAACGCCAGGGCGGTCTAAGCCGTACGTTGCGTGCATAGGGCAGGCAGACGCGGGGTGTGGACAAGCTTCTCTTGGTTGAATTTGCAGACACGTGCCAGTGCTTATATAATAATGTCACGTGCCACGCGCGTCGCGAGTTCTTACACTGGCACGTGACTCGTTCGTTTTCTTCTCTGCGTCAAAATCTAGCCTTGACGGAATTCTTATATTGAGAGAGCTTTGTCTTGCATCAGGTGCGAGCCGCAAAAACATTGAAGAATGTCTTGGAGCCTGGGCCGCGTGTTGGTATATAGTTCAAGTTGTCATGGTGAAGTTACAGTATGTGCTCGACTTAGAGGTATGCCATTCTGTACCCATCGCCAAAATGTCTCACTTTTCGGTGCCTTAGGGAATCTGAGGTCCACCCTGAGAGTCGAGAACATAAGAACGTACTATTTACATCCCACCCCAAATGTCATCCTCGTTCGAGACAGCATCTGAGATGGCATACCGTATACCGATAATAGGCTGGCCACAACCTTCTTACTCCACTATGACGTGTGTCTATCCGCTGAGACTCGTGTTTCTTTATCCCAATTGCTACCGATCCGGGGTCGAACGTGGGATCTGGGGGTTGGGTCATCGTGCGGCACATTCTAAAAGGACAAAAATAAATGTCAACCTTTATAGCTTTATACCCGATCAACGCAGAAGCTCAAAACGCCGCATGACAGCGGACGCCGTAAAAGGTTTTTATCTTTTCGTTTCGAATAAATAGTAGATTTACGAACGACGGGAACGCAATGATATCCTTTACGATGCCCATGCTCCAAGTGGGGGTCCTCGCAGCCCTTCTTTTTCTCCTCCTTTTCTCGCGACGACCTCGCTTGCCACCGGGTCCGTCTGGGAACGTTGCTGGAGAATTTACAAATGTGACCATGTCCGAGGTGTTTGAGAAGTGGAGGCGGAAGTATGGTGCGTGGCAGGGCGCCCAGCAGCGTCCTGGACTACCCCCAGTCTGATGATTTTGTGTTTAGGTCAGATATTCTCATTCAGGATTGGGACAAGAACTGTCATAGGTACGGTGAACACACCCTACTTTGCTAACTGAACCTTAAGATGCCGAAGTCCTGAATGATATCACTGCCACGACTGATCTACTTGAAAAGAGGGGAGAGGTCTACTCAAGCAGACCAAGACTCGTGGTAGCGTCCGTGGCATGGCATGTCTCTTTCTTTGTCGATCCTCTGACATATCCCAGGCACGAAATCTTGTCTTCCGGAAGGCGCGGTGTGACTACCCCGTACGGTGATCACTGGAAAAGATGGCGCAAGGTGAAAACGTATCGTCAACTCGGAGATAACTAATAGACTTAACATGTCGACTCGAATCTCTTTTTGAAATAGCTTCAGCACATGTCGATGGATGGGAAGGCTGCGCTGTATTACCGCGAGCAACAGACACTCGAGTCCGCTATCCTTTTGCGTGAAATGCTTGCAAGTACTGGCGGGCCTCAGCAAGCCCTTGAGCGGTGAGGGTACACGCTTCATTTACCTCACACCACCAAGACTGGCCTTTAGGTTTGCAACTTCTGTTGCGCTTGGTGTAGCATACGGTCGTCGTGTTCTTGACTTGAAAGACGAGATGGTCAGGTTTAACCATGAATCTGTACTTGGTGAGTATATCGGGACATTTCTCGGATAGCCTGATTGAAATTTGCAATCGCTAGAGTTCCAACGGTGAGTTCGAGTTCGAGTTGTCTTATCATGAGTGACAAAAATTATTTCTCGCCACCGAATAGAGCTAGGTCAGCAGCATGTACCTTGTAGATTGCATTCAGCCAGCTTATCATTTCCTGAAAATCAGCACTCCGGGAAAGTACATTGTGGACACTGTAGGTGATAATATGCGTTATGATACCTACCGTGGTTCAGATTATCGCTTAGTGGCCAATACTTCTTTGGCTTCCCGTATGAAACCTTTCGCTACCCTATAACTCTAACACCGATCTCCCTGCCTTAGCGACCATTACAATGGTTCCGCCCTGCGCTTGAAGAAGTCGAGAAAATTTCTGAAAAAAACATCAAGACATACATGACCTATTTCAACGATGCTAGACGGCGTAGCGAAGCCGGTGTCGCAAAGGATTGCATGGCGACATATAGCTTGTCACAACGCGGCAATCAGATGTCTGACCTTGACATTGCTTATCAACTCTCTACGCCGTTCAGTGCGGGCATTGAGACCGTACGTCGGTTCTTCATTAGCTGCCCCGACGCTGCTAATTGAGTGAACGGTGTCCACAGACGCTATCAGTTATTAAATGGGGACTCAGTGCGTTCAGTGCCAAGTTATGAATACTTTGCAATCTAATATCCCGACAGTCGCCGCGATTTGCTTCCCCGATGTTCTCAAAAGGATCCATGTAGAGCTCGACAGCGCCATCGGACGAGATCGTATGCCAACGTTTGACGACGAGCGTTCGCTACCCTTCTTGAGCGCATTCATAAAAGAAGTGACTAGGTGAGTCCTTTTTGCCTACCTGAGCCTGCTCCCATACTGACTCTGGCAATTGTGCGTACAAGATGGCGTCCTGCGGTTCCGTTAGGCATACCACATGCGACAACCAAAGCCGATGTATATGGTATATACGATATCCCGAAAGGTTCAACGGTGTACGTTAACATTGAGTATGTTTTTTTGACATCTTTTTAGTCAAGCTCCGTGCCATCTGACGCCGCGATCTCGCAGTGTTCTGGTTAAGGACCCAAATCTATTCGATGATCCAGAGACGTTCAGCCCTTCTCGATTTCTAACCCCACAAAGGCCGGCACCGGCAGGAAGCTGGAATGGCAAAGTCGAAAGCGGCTTTACGATCCCTTTCGGGTTCGGACGACGCGTCTGTCCTGGCATGCACGTAACGCTTCAATCGATTTTCATCTCCTTGGCACGGTATGTCCCAGGACTCCCTTCTTACGAAATAATACCCTGCTTATACAGTACTACTCGCGTCTAACTAATCTGATCGTAACATTTTGGCAGGACTTTCTGGGCGTTCGACCTCCTTCCCGCAGTAGAAGGCAGTAACATCGACCCCACGAAAACTATAAACCGCGGGATAACGCGCGAACCTGCGCCGTTCGAGTTCCGTGTGCGCGCACGGCATCCCGACGTGGAGCGTATCATTGAGTCTGAGAGCGCTTATGCTGATCTCCGCCTCAAGGAATGGGAGTATTAATCAATAGGTGACCCGACGATTCTCCCGCTAGATATGTTCGAAAGTATAAATGACTGCGTCTTGTCTGAATATGCTATTTTGTAAAAGGATATACAGTACTGTATATGTTTCCGTAGCGTTTCTCGTGTGTTGGATCGCATTGTACCCATGTCCTTGAGAACCTGTCCGTATCTCGCGTAGTTTTTTTTTTTGATATGCAGCGATGTGGTTGTCCGTCCGCTCTTCTTTTCGGTGTCGCTGTTTTGACATTACAAGTCTTGGTTATGAACTTGTAAAATCTATAAAGACCCGAGGTTTCCCCATCAGTGGTCACGTGACTGCGATATTCATTGATAAAAACGTTGGCAATAAGCAGGTAAGCTAACTTCAGACTCGACGAGAAACCCTACCTGAGCTGATTAAAGATAAGTGCATTTGTTGAAGACATAATAGTTGTGCGTAAGTAGGAAGAACGCCAGCGGTGTACTGTACTCTACAATATGACAAAATACGATAAGACACATTGTCCAACGCAAAATTTATTTTAACCCTGCATCAATATTTAAAATCCATAGCATCACGATTGTCTGCTGACAGCCGAGCATATTCTAAGCATAATCGAAAGACATACGCTGCGTGGCGTAGAAACAGGGGTAGCTTCGGTCAGCGCCATCAATCATAGTGAAACGGTTATATAGACTCACCCTCCATATCGACCTGACGACCGATTGTATTCTTCCAGTGCTTTCCCGCACGCGCAATGCGTCGTAAGCGTATGTCGCCCTCGACGGGTGTGCGTTGTCGCCGTGAGAGATGTTGCGCGGTGGAGTTTACAAGAGCAAGGCTGTCTGGTGTACCACCGGAAAAGAAGGCATGGATGTTGTATATCTCGCTATATGACGTCGACAGTGGAATGTAGTGAAGCCTGGACACCAAGATCCATCGTTAGAGGGACGTGAAGAACATGCACAGAACAGAAATGAGACGCACCAGGGTTGTATCCAGTCAGAGAAAAACTCCTGGTACACACTCGCTTTGATGACCGCACTGTCAGATCCCATGAAGGCAAAGAATTTGCCAGAGTAGCTCATTCCGTCCAAGTCGAGAATGTACTTATGTGCCCAGTAGTCGCTCAGGATTGCAGCGTCGTCAAAGCGATGATCTAGAACCTGTTGTTCCAGGCCACCAGGATAATGCTCAGAGTCGATGGAGCTGACAAAGGCGACGTCCATAATCTCTTGATTAAGGGAGGCAACAGGTACCGAGGCATACACATAGTTCGTCGAGGTCGGCGGGTCAGCAAAAACGATTGTGCGATTCAAATCGGAAGTAATGCTCGCCATCTTGACAAAACTAAGGAAGTGTCAGACATTTCTAATTAAAGATGAAAAGAGTTTACCGATGTCGCTGGTAATACGGCGCGTAGCCTTCCGGCGAACTACCGCCGCCCGTTGTGGCACCACGGAAAAATATCTTATCGTCCTTCTTTTCCCAGGGTATTTCCATGCTATCCAATCGCTTGGGTTCCAAGTTCACATCGTCCCATGCGTAGGTGTAACGCCGTGTTGTCCCATAGTAATAGTGACTTGGAATCTTGATGTCACCGAAGCCCAAACCTTTGGCAGGCGAGAGGATTGGATAGAAAATGGGAATAGTCCGCCAGTCGGAGTAGAAATGGCCTTGTGACAAGTGAGCAGCTGGCGCGTCACAGAACGACAACTTTCTGGCAGTTTCCCTGGCGAAACCGAAGTCGGCACCAGGAAACGAATCCGAAGGACGGAAGTAGTTGGTCGTGCTGCTGAAGCCAATCGCCCGCTTCGAAGTCATGATTCGTCTGGCCCCAGAGTCTGGGGGGCATGTGCGGCGATAAGCCTCCCAGACACTCCCCTCTCCCCTCCAGTCTGGAACGGATAGGTGGCTCGCAACGCTTCCTGATGCACCATTAGTCAGGATCCAGAGAAGGGGGAAGCCAAAACACACCGTAGGATTCTTGATGAGTGATACTTGTATCATTACGGTACTCCCACGGCACAAGTACGCGGCCTTCCGATCGAGCGTTAATAGCAAAATCCAGGTCGGGCAACTTGACACCAAGAGAAAATACAATCAGAAACGTCCTCTGACCCAGAAGGAAAATCTCACTATCTTTCGGAATTTGTCTATCATTTTTAGAAAATAGCGCGCGCGCGCGGCGACGTCGTCCCTATCCGTGCGCGACTTGACGTTGATGGCCTCCGCCTCACCACCGCGTATTCTCACCAAGTCGACAGAAGGGAGGTCTCGAGCTGCCTATCATCAGGTCGTGTTAGGCGACGCGTTAAAATAAAAGAGTAGCACAAAGTACACACCTCGAACGCTCTCTGCCTGAATTCTTCTCCTGTCATCCCCCAATAGGGCTCGAGGTCGCTGATGAGGCCGTCGTACTCATCGATCATTTTCACCTTATTCGCCTGCGCAAAGCGCCACCATGCGTCGAAACCCTTGGGAGGGTTACGGCCGTATCGTCGCTTGTATTCTTTGACGGCGGCTCGTAGAGAGCGGCTCTGGCGCGAGAGCAGCCCACGAAAGCGACGCTCCGCGTCATCCATGAGTTGGGGTATAGGGTGCTCGGCAACGCTCCCAGTGAGTCGCGTTGGCTGGAGTTGTGCAGTTGTCAAGGGATCTGTGGGCACATTGCTGGCCGACAAGTTTCCAGCGAAGAGGCCGGCTTGGAGGAAGAGGAAAACGAGGGCTATGAGGAAAAGAAGGGATCTGGATTTATTTGCGTTCCATGGCGTTTCAGCGGGCTGCTGCTGCGACATGGGGCATGGAGTGCTGGGCAGCAGGCTTGAGAGGTGAGATCGGTGAGAATGTAACTGACAACTGGGATGGGCGCCTCCTTGATATTTGTGTGGCGTGTGGGTGACGGTGACGGAGCGACAAAAAAAATGACAAATCAATCTCATTGGCTGCCGCGCAGGCACCTCCCAAGCCGAGAGTGACCACCCAGTCGCAAAATACCCTCCGCGTGATACATTATCTCTCTTAGAAAGACACGTAGACAAAACCCGTTATGTACGACTGTACTATAACTTACGTGGCTGTAAAGCGGGGAAAACGAAACGAAATTGCTACCGAACAGTTGCCGAACCCACACGTCCTTCCCATCCTTCGGACCGCACTGCCGTGATCTCCGTCCCCTGACCTCCAATTTAGCGTAGGAATGCCAACAATCTGGCGGTCAGATTGTCAGATTCTACGAATCTGTTACCAACTGTGAGCGCGAGGACTAGGCTATTCTTCATCTTCGGGAACCGAAACAAGCAAAATCTCTAGCTTATATCTCGGGCTGACATTCGAACTTCGAAGGGACTTAGCCCTCTTGCTGTGTATATACATATGAAAAAAGAGTAATATAGATTGACGGATTCTATCGAGTGGCTATTAAGATGATGCGTATTTACACAGTGCAAGCTTGATTGTATCAGAAGCAGGCATATTCGCAAGTCCGTTGTACTTCGACCCCGCAATGACCCAAAACCGAATAGTACAGCGACTGACTCTGTGCAACGAGGACATTTTCAATTAGAAGGGAAGTGCGAACGGCAGCTTGTCAATCTTGACAAGGTAGTCGATCATGAGACCAGCCCAGGTAACCCATCCCATGTGGCCATTGCGGTCAAAGTTCACTGTAGAGAAACATGTCAATGAAAATTGTGGAGGAATTGAATATGATAGCTCACGGCCGCAGCTCTCGGGGTCATCAAGGTCCACAGTGGCGTATTGCCAGAGGATGTGCAGGGCAGTACCGCCAACGGTGATGTAGAAGTAGTATGGGGTCTGGTCATTGACAATACCTGCGTAGTAGAGGGTGGCCACAAACAGAACGGAACAGCTGAACGTGAAGGGGCGAACAAAGTCGCCGAGCATGACAGCCGTCGATTTGACGCCGACCTTGATATCATCCCTGCGATCCTGGCAAGCGTAGATCGTGTCTTCGCCGTGTCAGCTGCACACTTTCGATTACGCAGATGAAGGAACGGTTACCATAGTGCATGGTCCAGCCCCATGTGCCAACCATGAGGGCAGTGTGTAGCGCCATGTTAACCTCGTTGGTGATCGCGACCCAGGCAATGACGATACCGAAGTTCATGGCAATGCCGAGCCATGCCTGTGGCCAGTAGGTGATGCGCTTCATGAGGGGATAGATGATGAAGCTACATGTGGCATGTGGCGGGTCTTCTTAGTCTCTAATCCAGACTGACAGATCGTCAGACTTACAAAGGAAGAAGCTGAGCAATCGCAACCCAGAATGCCACGCCGTTGTAGGGCAAGTAGATAAGGACGCCAACGACGTATTGGAGGATCAGATAAACGACGGCGGCAAAGACGGAAACGCGCCCGCTAGCGAGGGGGCGTCCCTTGGTACGCTCTACAGTGACATGAGGTGGGCGTTGGACGGTGAAATGAGAAATGGGACACACCAACGCCAGCATCGAAGTTGCGATCGAAAATATCGTTGATGGTGCAGGCAGAGCCGCGCACCAACGTTGAAGCAATCAAGAACTTGAGCATCTCGAACCAATAGGTTTGCAAGTCCAAGCTTGTGTGATACGCAGCCATTGTAAGCCCCCATGCTGAATTTTGTAATGAGCAAAGGTTTATTTAAGTAACGTCGTAACTTACCGAACGGCCAGAACACAAGGATAGTGCCAGTGGGCTAGAGTGGAGAGTGAGCCAACTTCGATGAGTCCCCTGGACAAGTAGCGTACCTTGTGGAATCGAATAAGTTCCAAGTACGGGCGAACGCCGGGGGAGACGAGGCCAAGAGGGAAAGCAAGTTTCTCCTCGGCGGGACGCGAGTTAAGAAGAGTAGCCTTTTCGGAAGGTCGAGCCATTGCACAGGAGTTGAGAGGAGACGGTCTAAGGTCCGCAATATATACCTGGGAGGGAGAGGGAACTGTTGTTCTGGTGGGTTCGTCCTAGACCTAAGGGTTTATATCCCAGCAGCACTTCCCAGGTTTCACTGCTCGGGGCGCCACTCTGCAGTAGTTCGTAATCGCGCAAAGGGCGGAGAAATCGGCCAGCGTAGACTCTTTGCCGGAGGCACAGGCATGATAGAAGGAATAAGCAGTCGGTGGCTCGGAAGGTCCGGCGTTCAGATTGGAGCGCCAAGTCGATTGGTCCTGATTGATAGGGAGTTGGAGTGGATGTAACAAAACAGAGCAGCGCAAGTCCGAGTCCGAACGCAGCGGAATTAATATGGGTCTGTTACCAGTTCCATCATCACGAATTACGACCAAGTCCGCACTGCCACAGAAGGTGGTTGATCGACGTTTGATCAAACTTCGTTGCAGCCCCACAATCGAAGTATATCCAGCCCACCACTGCATCTACCTCCCTTGGCTTGGCTTAGTATTGATCGAGACAAGAGGTTTGCTAATACGGACAAACAATCACCGCCACAACTGAACGGTTCGCAACTATGCTGCCGATGAACTCCATCGAGTCCATCCTCCGATTGCCCGGAAGTAACAAAACATTTAGTTTTGTCCAACCCAGGAAGGCCGCAAACATAGGAATCGGTCTTTGATCTTTGACTGTCCAGGGAAAGGCAGGTATCCTGCGAACGATAACATTTTCCTTCTAAACCGTTCTTCTCTACTTCCAAAGAAGCAATTCTTACACGGGATATACAGGGCACGAAGAAGCACATTCGCTAGCCTAATTCAAGTATCGGTACTTACTGTAGCTTGCGGGTTGCGAGCCGAATCCTTTGTTGTACAGAAGTCCGAGGGATTAGCAAAGCAAACTTTAGACGCCAGATCCGCCGGAAAACTCCACAGGAATCCTGGGCATTGCTGGGCCATGTTTTTCGCGCGTTTTCATCGAAGAAACCAACAAACCTCGATTACGATCAAATGTACTTGAGTTTGCTACGTCTAGCGATTTTGTTCCAGTTCAACGAAACGGAACCGCCTAAAGTGGAGGCTGCGGAGGGCGGATCCACCCTCGGAGCAAATGTTTAGTCATACCTCGGTTGCCTCCGACTCAAACCTCCCTGCTCCTCTGAAGGGCTAAATTCTGACTGGATGAGCCTGCGCGATCATCTGGGAGTGATGAAATTAGTCGCCCTATTATTGATGCTGGTACGGCTTTGCATTACCTCAGTGACATGACCATTTCCGGACCTCAGATATGCACAGTCTAGTTGTCCGGTTTGTGAGTAATGACGGACTCGGACGGAGCGGAGTGGGCTACCTCGCTCTAATAATAATGGCCTTCTCAACTTTCTCCTCCTCCTTCCACCCCGCACCCCGTCATGTCAGACCTGCCCAGGACCCAGGTGTTGAATAGCTCCACGTTCAAGGCTCCACCTTTGGAGGACAAGTCCCTGTGTCTCCCCGACTTCTACGACTGGCAGGCCCGAAATAGCCCAAATCATCCATTCTTTTTGTACGTGGATGGCCCAGAGAAGATCAGGACCATCCCATGGGCTGAAGCTGTTCGTGGGATCCATCGAGCTGCCCATCTCGTAGCATCACGGGTTACTCCGGAAGACGCGGCAGCGGCCTTAGAGGGACGCCCCATCATAGTGGCCGCATTAGCGGCGACCGGTCTGTATCCCGCTCTTCCCAGTGATGTCCACACCGTTGACTATTTTGTAGACACTGTAACCTACGTCACAGCCGAAGTCGGAATTTTGCGAGCTGGGTTTTCCATATTCCCGATCTCGCCGAGGAACTCGCCAGAAGCCGTTGCCCATCTGCTGAAAAAGACTGGATCAAAGTATATTTTGGTCGGGGGCGAGCCCATGCTTCAGAAGCTTGCCAACACTGCTTTGGAGTTATTGCGAGCGGACGGTCACCATGAGATACCTTCTTCCCACATGCCGCATTTTGAAGATCTTTACCCGGAAGATGATTCAGATAGTGAATTCGAGAACTATCCTACAGTGAAATTTGACCTTGAAGCGCCATCATTAATATTACACTCTTCTGGTCAGCATGTCATGGATCTCACCTGGAAGAAATACAATTGACTGACTTTGGAAACAAAGGGTCGACCGCGTTCCCAAAACCTATAGTGTGGTCCCACAAGGAGCTTGTTACTCTTTGTCTTGTTCCCTGTAAGCAATCTTTTTCGCTCGCAATCGAATGTTGTTAAACGTATTCGGCTAGGGTGGGGAGAAATGGATCTCTGTGGACAAATCATGTCTTGTCACGCGATGCCCGTCTTCCACGGAATGGGCATCCTGCAAATAGCTCTAGTGGTGAGTATGGCTTGTGGCTTATGCCGAGTAATTCATTTCCAACATTTCTCAGCCGTCTGCTGGAGTGGTGATGGCCGTCTTCAAACCAGCATTCCAGCCGTTTCGCCAAATCCTCAGAACGTATTGGAAGGGATGATTGCGACTAACTGCTCGATTGGAGCAGCTGCTCCTACATTCCTGGAAGTACGTCGTCTCTTCCTCGATTGGTAATTGCTTAGTCGAATGTCTATGGGTAGGCTTGGTCACGCGATCCTTCTGCCGTAAACTATCTCAAGACTACTAAGGCGGTGGTATGTTGTCAAGAGTCCATACCCGAGTGTGTTGTTGATGACTCTTGTGAAGATGTGGGGCGGAGGACCACTACCCAAACAGGTAGGGGATAGTCTTACACGCGAAGGAATCGCCATTTTCCCCCAATACGGATGGTATGCACCTTTAGATTCTCGTCTTGGTTCCATCTTTTGAAGGTCACCATAGTACCGAGTGTGGAACTATGAACACAGTGCTTCCAAGTGGGTTCTCCAGTCGTCTGTCTGATTGATAACAAGTTTAGATTGCCGTGTAAACAGGTCAGTCTCTCGGAGAGGATTGGGAATATTTCAGCATTTCCTCTCACTGCCGCCCCTCATTTCTGCCGCAAGACGATGGAACATTCGAGCTGGTTCTCATCGTAAGTGGATTATACCTTTTTGTCTCATCTTTGTTGAGATGTTTCAGAATCATGACCTTCACCATCCCGTCGTAATAAATACTCAAATAGATGGGGTGGATGCTTATGCTACCTCGGATCTACTGGTCCCTCATCCTACGAGGCCCGGTTTATGGAAGATTTATGGGAGGAAAGATGATCAAATCATGTTGTCGACGGGAGAGAAGACGAATCCAGGGCCTCTCGGTATAGTCGCTTAATTCGGTCGTAGTACTGTGTATGCTCATATCGCTTTTCTAGAGGGAATTCTTACCCAAGATCCTCACATTCTTTCCGCTGTCATGTTCGGCCGTGGGAGGTTCCAGAATGGCGTTCTTATCGACCCGAAACCTCAATTCGCCTTCGATCCAAAAGACGAGGCAAAACTTGAGAATTTCCGAACATTAATCGGGCAGGTATCTGTCTCTCTATTCGTTTCCTTTGGTTCTCACTACGAAATCCAGGCCGACCGTAGAGCGCCTGAACGCTTATGCTCCGCAACACTCCCGGCTGTTCAAAGAGGCATGTACATCCATTCGCATTCGGGGCGCCATGCTAATTAAGACTATTGTGTAGATGATAACTGTAGCGTCTCCGTCCAAGCCGTTTGCTTATACTGCGAAGATGACGGCGCGCAGGCAAGCTATCCTCAAGGATTATGAACCAGAGATCAACGCTCTATACGACGCGGTTGAAAAGACATCCCAAGTCGACATCCCAATACCGGCTGAATGGACTCCGTCGCAATCGTTGGATTACGTGAGACACGTTCTTCACAAAATCATGACACAGAAGGTTGCCGACGATGTTGATATTTTTCAACATGGTTGTGATAGGTAGGTGTCTATCTCTCGACTAATTTTTGCTGTTTAATAACCCACCCCCTGTGTAGTCTGCAATCGACTTATATTCGGAACGCTGTCTTGCACGGGCTTCGGGAGTCCAAGTCCGAGGCAGTCAAGCTTGTGTCCGCGTCATTCGTTTATGAATACCCCACCATTGAGCGTATGGCGACATTTTTGAGCAAGGCGGTCGCCGATCCAAACTCAGCTCAGGGCGTCGACCTCGCGACACGTGGGCGGGAGTTACAGGCAATCGTCGACAAGTATACGGAGGGCTTCCCCTCGCGCCATGCGGTCAATGCATCTGCGCATACATCCTCCGATGGGAACGTTTATCTGTTGACCGGATCGACGGGTGGCCTTGGTTCCAATATGTTGGCGCACTTGCTGCGGGAGCCTGCGGTCGAACGCATCTACGCATTCAATCGGCCATCCAAGTCCTCCTCTTCAGATGAGCGTCAGCTTACTGCCTTCAAGCAGCGTGGGTTGGACACGAGTCTCCTGTCATCCAAGAAGATTGTTTATGTTGAGGGAGACTTGAGCGTATCTGGCTTTGCTCTGGACGACAAGCTATATGAAGAAGTACGTGAAATTTTTTTTTTGAGCTGCTAGCCGTGCTTATACGACATGAATATCTAGATCCAAAACTCAGTCACACACGTCATCCATAATGGTACGACAGTGTCTGTGTTTTTCAGACCAGCTTACTGAATCCATCATAGCCTGGAAGATAAATCTCAATCTGTCTTTGGTATCCTTCGATGATAGTATCCGTGGCGTACGCGCCTTGGTGGACTTCGCAATCACATCACCACTCGCCCGCCCTCCGCATTTAGTCTTTGTCTCTTCCATCTCCGTATTCATCAGTGCGTGCCTATTGTCTAGATGATAATGCCTTTTGTTGATTACATATCCAGATTTCGAGAACAACGGCTCGGCTGCGGAAGAAATGCTGCCAAATCCGGAGACCTCAGTCGGCACCGGTTATTCGGAATCGAAGTGGGTGGCAGAGCGTATCCTTGATGCCGCTGCGGAGCGCACTGCCCTGCGACCTGTAGTCGTACGTTTCGGACAAGTATGTGGGGATGGGAACGGCACCTGGAACGAGACGGAGTGGTTCCCGTCGCTGGTAAAGTCCGCATTGACACTGGGCTGTCTGCCAAGTCTTGATGGAGTAAGTGGGAGGTACTGATTATGTTGATTGATTTTGCTGATAGGGTCGTTCAGACCGTTGCCTGGATTACCGCGCCGGACGCCGCCTCGGCACTGCTCGAGATGTCGCGCATCGATGCCAAGCCAGACGCACACACCCTTCACATCGTCCACCCGCGCGGCGTGCCCTTCAACACCCTCATCGCATCAGCCGCATCCTCTCTCAATGTCCCCCTCGTCCCTTATTCCGAATGGTTCTCCAAGCTCTCCGAAGAACACAAGACCCAGTCCTACTCCGAGACAAACCTGGAAAAGGCACAAGCGACCAACCCCGCATTGCGCCTATTTGGCTTCTTCCAATCGGCGCGCATCGGACCCGAGTGGGAGCCTCTTAGCGTCGCGCGGTTGGAAACCAAGCGCGCCGTTCGCGTATCGAATGTGTTGGCGGAGCGTGTCAAGCCTCTTGACGAAGAGAATGTACGGAAATGGTTGAGCTCTTGGCGTGCGAGCGGCTTCCTCCCTTCGGAACGGGAGGAATCGGATGAGAAAACGGGTATTCAGGTCTCAGCACCAGAGGCGACAGAAGTTGCTGGCCGGCCACCTCTTTCCTGCATCCGAAATGGTTGCGTTGCTCAAAGGAGCTGGGATTTTATTGCTGGCCTACAAGTTCGGCTTCTTAGTGGCCTTCGTTGCATCCTTCGAATGCTGTATTCTTATTTCTAAACTCTCATTTCGTCTAGCATCTGTTTGAGTGTTCTTAGACTGGTAACCAAATACTAGAGTAGACCGTTGTACAACGTAGTCATGTTTTGCAAGTGATGGCTGTCTCAGTAGCCATAGAGATGAAAAGTGGGATTTGCCTGTGTGGATCCGTCAAAACGAGAATGCACGACTAATTTCTACGAGAAGTACGAGTCACGACTGCGACCAACATATACTATTTACTAGAGGGTTCTGAACCCAGAGATAATACGATGGTTTATCGGAAGGGATAGACAACTGATGGTTGTCATTGGTTAGGACAGACAAACGACTCACCAGTTATTGTAAACAAACTGAATCCCGATCAGATTAATCAGATAGACAAACACTGCAGCCAAAGCGTGGATCCGTCTTGCACGTGATATTGACGAGTTCTTCGCTACATTGAAGATGCCTGGCGCTCCTATTCATACCTGGAGAGACCTCCTACTTCCAAATGAACAGGACACCCATCATGTCATTCTCTCTCAAGTTACAGAAGGGCAGAGGACTGCAATAACCTCCTCCTTCTCCCTCCTAGCTTGGGACCCCGAAAGACTTCCTTCCGCTGCACATCTATTTGAAGACTTGCCATCCAGGATGCACGAACACTTGCGTGTTATAATTGATCAGCATTTCTCCGACCAAGCGGCAAGAACGAGTTTCAAAAACCGCCAAGGCCGTAGTATCACACCCGATCATGTAATTGAAAGCTTACGAGACAACTGCGCCGATTACACTTTCTACCTCAGTTATGAAACAGGAACAAGAACCATTACGGAATACCTTTCTTGCTCCGTCAAAGTCGTTTATGCAGCCCTGACAGGAAACTTTCTGGATGTTCAAGGCCAAGAACCTTCCAGTAACGGTGCAGTGATCACCGATCGCGTTTTCCAGTTTGATGATGGGATAAAAATCCTGTGGGCAGAAAAATCATCGAGGGCCTTTGATAGGTTCATTGGGGAACTGATGGAGCAGATGAGAGACAGATCGGCTGTAGAGCTATGCATCGAGCCGGTAGCAACCACTTACCGCGGTTACAAGGCCATCTTGGGAAAGGTAAGGGTGTTTGCCCCTGTCAGACATCACCTATCTGACTCATGTCTATCTCCAGCTTGGGTACCATGCGAGCGAGATTCAGCCCCGGGTCCGTTGGGCAATCGTATTCAGCGGACTCCACTATATGATCATCTACATCCCACGCACACCAGGAAGACCTCAAATGTACTGCTCGCCGGTGATGCAGTTTTGTCTTCGGCCCGACGAAGAACAGGAACCTGCCATTCGACCACCGATTTGGAGCATCTTAGTGTATATTCTCTTGGTCGAGACTCTCAACATCGATGACGACAATTTGAGAAAAAGATTTGGTTTGGTTGTTCCCATGGAAGATCCAGATTTGGGATCAAAGATCGATACTCGAGTATGCAAAAGCTCTGAGTCGGGAAGGACCACGGAACTTCAACTTCAGGCTGCAGGGAGCATAACAGTTCAATGCCTTGATGCCTACCCTATGGAACTCTTGCTCGTAAGCGCGTCCCATTCCCACCAGGCCAAGAAGCCGGACCACCCGTTCATACATCTTGACCGCCGCCTTGTTGCAAGTCGGTCCTCCGTGTTTGCGTCAAGCAAATCGCATGTTGTCGTCGAGTTTGCCGCCGTGCCTAAGAGAGACAAGGCCGAGCTTGTGGAGCGGCTCAGCGATGAGAAAGCTGCTTACGAGAAACTAAATCGCATTGCTGGATGGATAATCCCTCGGCTCTATGGTGAATATGAGTGGCACGGCGGACGTGCGCTCGTTCTTTCTGATGAGGGTCGGTCTCTTTCTCATCTTGAGGACTTCAAATCGTTGCCGCTCATAGAGAGGTATGGCTTGCTGCGATTCAAAGAGGGCCGTGCTGATTTTCTGTGCTGTAGACTCATCCTGTTTGTGGAGATGTACTGCATACACTACTTGGGAGTCGAGCATGGACTTTGAGCCCGAGAACGTGCTGCGAAAGAGGTGGCCTTGTTTCCTGAAGATTATCGACTTTGGGTTCTCAGACGTCGACCATACATGTCCAGGTTGGAGGGAATGTGGCGAGCTGAAGTGGTGTGGGATAAGCTCCAGTACCAGGTAATTCGGTTCGACCCAGATCATCCTCTTTTCCTCGTGATCGTCTTCCCCTGCTCGCCTTCGTCATAACCTCAGGCATTCTTGTGAATCGGAGATTGTGGCCGCAAATGTACTTATACTCGTAATTGTCTTTCCATTTGTTCAACCATAGAAAGTCATTACTGTAAATTGCGTGTACAGTACAGTACTGGAGTGCACGGATAATTGATAATTATTCGCACCAGATTGCCTCCGAGTCCACGTTCGCACGGAGACAGGGAGATGACAGGCGAGTCTGAAAGGCATTCCCTATGGTCTATCTACCTTCGCTCACTTGTCGTACCGAGAACAAAGGCGGATCACAGTTCGCATTCACGACGGTAAGCGTAGTCACGACTTGATGGAAACAAGGCGAAATTGCGTATATAACTCGAAGGAGGCGCTTCGTGGTCTCTAGCTCAGGAGAACCCACTAGTACCAGGGATAAAGAACGACGAGGGTTTGTCGGCAGAGATAGACAATTGATGGTCGTCATTGGTTTGCAGTAAAGCATGCGTCGTTAGAGGTTCACGGCGGTGTGGACAAACGTGGACAAACAAGTTCTGTGGTTGCATGTGATATTGACCTCTCCTACTTCGAGTTCGACGTTTACGTTTGTTAGATGTCTGGCGCACCATTCATACCTGGAAAGACCTCTTACTTCCAAATGAACAGGACACCCATGTCATTCTCTCTCAAGTTACAGAAGGCAGAAGAATGCAATGACCTCCTCCTTCTCCCTCCCAGCTTGGGACCCCGAACGACTTCCTTCCGCTGCACGTCTATTTGAAGACTTGCCATCCAGGATGCACGAACACTTGAGTGTTATAATTGATCAGCATTTCTCCGACCAAGCGGCAAGAACGAGTTTCACAAACCGCGAGGCCGTAGTGTCACACCAAATGACGTAATTGAAGATTACGAGACCGTTGCGCCAGTTTCACTTTCTACCTCAGTCATGAAATAGGACAAGAGCTATTACGGTATACCTTTCTTACGAGGTCAAAGTCATTTATGAAGCCCTGACAGGAAACCGACTGAATGTTCGACCCCAAGAGCGTACAAGTACAGCTCAGTGATCACAGATCACGGTTTCCGGTTTGGAGATGGGATAAAAATCTGTGGGCAGATAAATCGTCGAGGGCCTTTGATAGGTTCATCGGGGAACTGATGGAGCAGATGAGAGATAGATCAGCTGTAGAGCTTTGCACCGAGCCGGTACCAACCACTTACCGCGGTTACAAGGCTATCTTGGGCAAGGTTCGTGTTTCCCTTCAAGTTGTCGGACATCACCTACTGACTCATGTCTATCTCTAGCTTGGGTACCATGCGAGCGACATTCAGCCGCGGGTCCGTTGGACAATCGTATTCAGCGGACTCTGCTATATGATTGTTTATATCCCACGCACGCCAGGAAGACCTCAAATGTACTGTTCGCCAGTGATGAGGTTTTGTCTTCGGCCGGACGATGAGCAGGAGCCAGCCATTCAACCACCGATTTGGAGTGTAGTGGTGTATATGCTCTTGGTCGAGACTCTCAACATCGATGATGACGATTTGAGGCAACAACTTGGACTGGTTGTCCCCATGGGAGATCCAGATTTGGGATCAAAGATCGATGCTCGAGGATGCAGACGCTCAGGAAGGACCGTGGAAGTTGATGAGACTTTGAGTCACCCGATCAAGGTCCGAAACCTTTTTTCTTATTCTTTCGGTGCTGACGACTCGGAATTCTTCAGGGTGCACAGAAAATTACAGTTCAATGCCTCGATGCCTACCCATAGAACTCTTGCTTGTAAACGCATCCCATTCTCACCACGCCAAGAAGCAGTACCACCCGTTCATACATTTTGACCGCCACCTTTGTGCAGGTTGGTCCTCCGTGTTTGGTCAAGCAGATCGCATGTTGTGATCAAGTTTGCCGCCGTGCCCAAGAAAGACAAGGCTGAGCTTGTGCACCAGCTCAGCGATGAGAAAGCTGCTTACGAGAAACTAAATCGCATTGCTGGATGGATAATCCCTCGTCTCTATGGTGAATATGAGTGGTACGGCGGGCGTGCGCTCATCCTTTCTGATGAGGGTCGGTCTCTTTCTCATTTGAAGACTTCAAATCACTGCCGCTCATAGAGAAGTATGGCTTGCTGTGATTCAAAGAGGGCTGTGCTGATTTTTTATACTATAGATTTATCCTGTTTGCGGAGATGTACTGCATACACTACTTGGGAGTAGAGCACGGGGACTTTGAGCCCCAGAACGTGTTGCGAAAGAGGTGGCCTTGTTTCCTGAAGATCATCGACTTTGGGTTCTCAGACGTCGACCATACATGTCCAGGTTGGAAGGAATGTAGCGAGCTGAAAGAGGTGTGGATAAGCTCCATTTCGGTTCAGCTTAGATCATCGTCTTTTCCTCCTCTCCGTGATCGTTTTCCCCTGCTCGCCTTCGTCATAACCTCAGGCATTCATGTGAATTGGAGATTGTGGCCGCAAATGCACTGATGCTCGTAATTGTCTTTCCGTTTTTTCAACCATAGAAAGTCATTAGAATGCGTGTACAGTATTTTTTTTTTTTTTTTTTTTTTTTTTTTTTTTAAATCCGAATTTGTATTCCGCAGCGCGTACAAAGAAGCACAGAGGCGGTCATGTAAAGTAAAGACATATTATGTTTAGGCATGTATGGTAAAAGCATTGAGCCAGGGTTGGCTATAGGCAGCAATAGGGTAGAGTATATGGTGGTCGTGTGGGTCGCGTTGGCTATTCGGACCCGTTCTCTATATGTGTTCTCTGGCGCCTCTCATCCCGGTTCCCACACTGTCCGCGGCTTCGCGCAGATACCCGTCTCCTCCATGAATCGTAGCAGCGTGATAACGCGCTTCGGGTGGTTGAAGAGTTGTGAGAGATTTCGGGGGCGGCCGCCAACAGTCAGATGTTTGCGGCGCGCGGCGGTGTACATGTTGCAGTGAAGCAACATGTGTTCTACGGTTTGTATTGGCTCGCCGCATGGGCAAGCCACTTGTTCTTCGGTGTGTTGAGGGAAGAACCGTTGCGTATATGCTCCTACAAAAGCATGTCCGGTGATTATCCTATACAAAGTGCATAGCGTTAAGCGAGAGAACTTAGCTGCGTCTTGCCTGACGAGAAACGTCGGGTGAGGTCTCCCGTCAGGCGGTTTGGTGAGTGCGGTTTTGTATGCTAGGGACGAGCGCGGCGTTTGGTGCCATCGTTCTCCCCATGCTGCGACCGCGGCGTCTTTTGTTTTCTTCCTCTGTTCCTTGATCGAGTGTGGTTCGTCATCGACCCTGAGGTCGGCTGTGCGAATGGCATCTAGTGCCAGTCGTTTCGCCCGGTTGAAGCCGACCGAGGGGTTTGCCCTGGGAAGCCAAAGCAGCCGGATGTTTGTGTGAGGGTGAGTCTCTAGAATCTCACCTATTCGTTCGAGATATCGTATAGTGGTTTCTTGTTCCTCGTGCGGTGATGTGTCTGTTACTTTGTTCACAGCAAACGCTGAGGGAAGGAATATAAGGACATTTTGTTCGTCGTGCTGGGATTCCAAAAAATCAGTAAGTACGTCTAATGCTGTAGTGAATGAACGGAGGGCAGTGTCGTTTTCTGTTACGGTCTCTCCAAAGACCTTCTCTGTGTGTTTCCACTCCTGCCCACGGTGGTATAGGACCGCTGACGCAGCGCCTACTTGTTTACCGTCTTCACGGTTTCTATTGGAGAGCACGCCTTCACTAAAGATGTTAATCGTTCGGCCCTCCTGACAGAGTTTAAGAAATGTTACGGTGGCCTGGTGGTAGTCCCAGTCTTTCTGCTTTGGTATCCGTACAAACCTGCCGTCCCATGTGGGAGCTCCGGGCGGTAGGTCAGGAAATGGGTTAATCCTCGGTCCCTTGGGTGAGGCTCTCGCCGCGAGCGAGCGGAGTGCCGTGTTGGCTCTCTCACTGTTCGGGGTGGGGAGAGGAAAGTCGTGTGGTTGTGGCACATACCAGTCCCCTCCGAGACGTCTGAGGAGTTGGCTCTCTTTTGATACCCTGTACAGCCGTAGGGCAGTGTTCTGTGTGAGCATAGTCAGCCGTAAATCCATCGGGAGGATGGAAAGTAGTTGGTGGAGGGGTTCACGCGGTGCGGTGCGGAACGCGCCTGCGATTACTCTTATTGCCTCGTTCTGTACCACTTGGAGCTTCTTGACGAGCATCTTTTGTTTGCCCATAAACCAAAGTTGGCATCCGTAGGTCAGTACTGGCAGGCAGATGGAGTTATAGGCTAGTCGCCACCGTGCATGGTCTAGTCCCCGTACAGAGTTGCCCAGAAGTTGTAGCGATTTGATGGTAGCTCTCGTTCTGTTGCACATTACCTCAACGTGATACGACCAGTTGAGGCGGGCATCAAAGAAGAAGCCCAGGTACCGTAGCGTGGGCGCTGCCAGCACCCGGTAGTATGTTTGCTTTGAGGGTAGTGGAAGGTGGATATGTGGCGGTGGGGCCACTTTCTCTTTGCGTTTCCTAAAGAATATTAGCTCGGTTTTCTCTGGTTCTACGTCTAATCCTGATCTCATAAGCCAGTCAATGCAGACTGCATAGTTGTCCTGTAGCGCTTTAACGACCGCCTTCCAGCTGCGACCGCATGCAAATATGGCTCCATCGTCGATATACATACCAAGCGAGGAGTTGGTCCACTCTCTCATTTTGTGAAGAAGGGGGGACGTGTAGATAGTGGATAGCACCGGTGACACCGGTGATCCTTGAGGGGTACCAACTACATAATCGAATGGATCAGATGTTCTTCCGTTAAACCGGAGTCTCACCGTGCGGTCACTTAGGAATGAGCGGCACCAGTTCACGATTTCTGGTGCAAATCCAAGATCTGAGACTATTTGGGTCAGCCTCTCATGGTTGACGTGATCAAAGTATCCTTGGATGTCAAAGAGGAGCAGGCCCGTGTAGAGGCCTGCTTGGTGAGCGGATTGTATGTCATGTACCAATGTTAGGCCCGCGTCAAGTGCTGATGACGCGTTCCGGCCTCCAAATTGCATGGTGGGGACGAGAGAATGTTTCGCCATGTCCCTGTAGATTAGTTTGGCGACTACTTTCTCTAGTAGCTTACCTAGGCATTCGAGTAGGGAGATGGGGCGGAAGTTCTTAGCTAGGGTATAGTCTGCCCGGCCTGGTTTCGGGATGACGCAGACCAAGGCTTCCTTCCATTGGCGTGGATGATGACCGGCCCTTAGGCAGGCCTCGAGAAGTTCCACTATGCGGTCTGCGTCAGCTTCCCATGCCCACTTCAGGACCGTCCACGTGTGGCCTGACTGTCCCGGTGCCGACTTGGCGGAGGCTTTCTTGATGAGAGGGTCGATTAGCTCCTTGTTGATTTGTGAGAGCTGTCGTGTGGGTTGTTGCGCAGGGTCATCATGGAACCTCCTTGCGACGAGCGGGGGGGTTTTTGCAAAGAATCTCTGTGATAGAAGTTCAGCGACTTCGTCATGGGAGTGAACTAAACCGTCTGGTCCTCTCAGGGAGGGTACTTTCGAAACTCTTCGTCCGTGTCTCCACGCTGCTACATCCCATAGATTGGCTTTTTCAATGTGCTCATCTGCCCATCTCCGTTTAGCTGCTCGGACTGTGCCCTTGAGGCGTGCTTGGGCCACTCGTCGTGTTGGCATGTTTCGAGCATTACGGAGGTTTTCGGCTGCGACCGCACATGCCGCATTCCACCAGGGCGCAGCCTTTGGGTGATGAGGTTTCCGCCTGCGAAATATTTGTTCGTTAGTGTTTTGTATGTCTGTTAGAAGTCCCGCCGCTGCCCTTTCCACTTCCTCAGCGGTTGGGGTGAAAGGTAGGATTAGTGGAAGGGTGCGGTCTTTGAAGGCCGCAATCCATTGTTCTTTCCGTTCTGGGTCTGTAATAAAACCCAGATCATTGTCGAGTGCTCGGGCAGGCTCTGTCCATGTTTGTCCCGTTATTTGAAGGAGGGCATGGTCCGAGCCAAGACTGCCACTCCAGTCGATTTTGAGGTTGGTAAAGGTGCTCTTTTGTATCGCTGCTTCGTTATACCATGCCAGATCGATAACTGAGTCGCGTTCATGGTCAGCGCCCCTTCGTGTGATCTCACCTGGGTTGTTGGCTAGGGTAAGTAAGTTTGTGGACGCCCATTCTTCTATTCTTCCAGCCCAGCTAGACCGGGGAATATCTACAGGGGACCACGCAGGTGAGTGCGTGTTGAAATCTCCTACTATCAAAGTGGGGGTGACTGCATCAATGTCCAGCGAAGTGAGGGCCTGGATGCTGGAGTTGTCCCGTATATCGTGGTAGAAATTGACGACTCGCCACATGTCTCCATCAAAAACCACATCTAATACCTGCAGGCACGGATGAGTGGAGATATCAAGGCGAGGAACGATTGAGAAAGGGGGGTCAAACTGCGGGTTTATTGCTCGCCTGCGAGCGTATGCCATGACTTTCGGTCGTTGGCCTTCTGGTATGCTTGGGTATATGACTTCCCACTCCGGGGAAGCAACTCCGCCAAGGACATCTATACCTTGTCGTGCTGTATCTTTGCGTGCGGTGCCAATGGTATCGAACCATGGTTCTTGTATGAGAAATAAGTTAGTGCGTTTGTCGCTGTTCAACAGCGCATGGGTGACTGCGTTTCTCCTACGCATGTTCACCGACGCAAATACTATAGGATGGTGTACCGCCATTAAAGAGTGGGAACGACGGCAGCGCTGGGTTGGGTGCGCGAGGGGGAGTATACTTGTTGTACCTGGGTCTCTGAGGACGCACCCTGTCCCGCAGGGGGTTCCTTGTCAACGTCCATGGAGTGAGAGCCTTCTTGAGAGCTGCTCGTGTCTGCACTCTGACTCCGTGTGACACGGGCAGGAGAGCTTGACAGGTTAGCAGGGGGTGGGGGATTAAAGAGGTCGTACGTCTGCTCGTCTACCTCTTCAACTCTGGTACGTGCTGGCGGGAGCCCTGGGCCTTCCGCTGGATCCCTTCCCTTACCTTTATCTCTGGCTCTTTCGGTACGTTTTGTATTTCGTGGGCGGAAGAGGCTGCGTGCCGGGCACCTCTCTTCACGGCAGTGATGGCCCGGCTTCTGGCAGTTGATGCATTTGTAAGTACAGTCGCAGATGCCTGCTACTGCGTGTTTGCGAGTGCATCGCTGGTCATGTTCCTCTGACCTATGGGCACCGCCACACATATAACACCTTACCGAATTTCTGCCGAGAGGGCAGGCTCTGGATGCTTTGTTATGTCCGAGTGCGTGGCACCTTGAGCATTGCACCAGCAACGGCTTGTCTATCCATTTCTGGACTTTGACTTCCTTACCAAAAAGAGCTGTTCTCCCGCTGAGGAGGTTGCTCGTGATGGATCCATCTGGGTCCGACACTGCAAAGGTAATGGTTGAGTAGGTAGAGGTGATGTCGTTTACCGGCTTGAGCCACCTGGGTGGCATTGAGAAGAAGGCCTTTCTCAGGCCCGGGAGTGATCGTACTTCTGTGAGAAGCGCATCTGGGCCAAAGACCGTATTTTCCTCATTTAGTGCCGGAACTCCGTGAACCAGCACTCTGGTCCATCCTAATGACGGGCAGAGTTGGCCTATACCCTGAAACGGTCTTAGTAGGATGTGTTCATATGAGGAGATGATGTCGAAAGGAATATGGCCATTAAAGGAGTACACGAAGTTACCTTTGCTTCGTGGGTGTACGCTCCATCTTCCAGCTCTGAGTGGGATTGGTTTGGCCACCGCCTTAGCCATGTTAAGCCTTACCTCCCTCACAATTGCATCAGCCGCTCGCGCTCTGATGTGTTGCTCTACCACGTTATCCGTATGTCCACCTGAACGAAGGACAGTAACCTCCGTGATTGTGGGCAGCATGGTCTGCCCCTTTGACGGGGCAGTGCCTTGCAGGGTGTTTGCTGCCGCCGCCGCAACGCCTGCGTATGACGCTGGCGTGAGGTTGATCTGTTGGGGTTGGGGAGGGCTCGTGTCAATAGCGTCCCCCTGCTGCCCGTTTCTCTTCTTTCTGTTGCGCCGTTTGACTGGTACGAATTCCTGGTCATCTCTGTGGGCGCTTTCATCTGCTCTGCCGGAGGTGACTGTCTCACTCACTCTGCTGGAGCCTGCGGTGGGTTGCCATGTTCTGGTCCGACTATTTTCTGTTCTGGTTGCGGCGCCATTACTTTCCCGAGGGTTGTGTTGGGCTTGGGGGGGCGGCATTGACACTCGTTCAAGCGCGTCTAGCCGCGTCATGAAAGGATGCATGGCAGCCTGAACCGCTGCCATAATTGTTTTGGCATCAAGCTGCCCCGTTTCTCCTATAGCTGCTCCAAGGTTGGGCGGGGCTTTTTTGGAGCGTGGGGTGGGGGATGGGTCAGTGCGGGAGGGAGTGTGTGGGATTGGTGTAGCTGAACGTCCCCGAGGGGTCGTAGAGGGAGATGAGCGTTTCGCTGCACGTGGCGGGTTCAGCCTGGTGGCCACAGGCGTGCCATGTGCCGGTGCCTCATCCAGGGCCATGCTCGGCGGGTTTACCTTATTGGCTACTGGTGTAGATGGCCCCGGGGTGGGCGAGGAAGTTTTCGAGGGTTTCTTCCTGGTGGCCACTGGTGTGGATGGGCACGGGATGGGTGTCGCTCCAGAGGCTGTACGTTTTTTGCCTGTTGTTGGGACAGGGCGAGGGCCGTCGAATGGGCCCTCAAAGACTGCGTTGAGGCCTATGGAGAAAGCAGAGGACATGAAGTATGCAGAGTTTCTGGTTCTCACCGCTTCTGCTATCTCTGCCTCCTGTGCTGCCGCACGTCGGTCAATTTGGTCAGCCTTCCATTCGCGCCATTTCTCCTCGGCTTCGATGGTTGCAAGCTTGGCCATTTCCTTTTCAGTTTTGTGCCTAATATAGCCGTACCAGTCCTTATAGTTGTCCAGGTCAGGGCTCAGGCAGAATTCAAGGTTTTCCGCCATTGCGGCTAGGCGGTGGAAGAGTGTGGGGTATTGCTGTGCTAAAGGGTTAGGGTCGGTCAAGTCTTTCCGTACTTTTTCGAGTACAGCTTCATTGCCAGGTGTGTTTTGACGGTGGTACCCCCTTCCTATAGCGGCAACCAGAGAGCACGCAAGTCTGGCCCAGTCTCTGGTGCTGAGTGGGGTGGGGTCCCGAGCGGGGTAATAGCCTCGTTCAACTGCTGCTATCACTGTGATGACTGCTGCATTGAACGTTTCTGAGGAAAGGTTGACCCCTACGCTCTCGCCATCGAACGAGACAGCCCCTTCGTTGTCGTAGCTAAAAGGGGCTCTGATACCTTCGGTGACTGAACTGAGGAGGCGCTTGTATTCCTCTTCCGTCTCCTTGGGTATGGTTTCCCTAAAGGGGTTCTCTGTGGCGCGGTATGGGGTTCTTTCGGGGAATATGACGGCTATAGAGGGGTCGGGGGGTTTTTTGGGTTGGAAGCGTGTTGGTTTTGGGGTTAGGGTTTCGGATGGTGGTGGTGGTAACGGATCAAGCGCCATTGCGTGTACAGTATTGTACTGGAGTGCACGAATAATTGTTAATTGTTAATTGTTTGTACTAGATTGCCTCCGCGTCCATGTCAAGTCCGTCGGCCGCTTTCTTCGCCTAGTGTTTGGAAGGACTGAAGTGGGATCCATGGGAATGTGAGTGTGCGTGCTGCTCGTGCGCATGTGGGCTGCCATCCGCAGTAGGACGATCACCATTTCGCAAACAGATCCAGACCTTAATCCCCCAACTCATGATCCAAGTTTCCCCGAGATCATCTCCATCCTCCTCTCCAACTCAGATGGGCCGCTCTTCTCAAATATCTCGGGGTTTGGTTACCATCTGCTTCAAGAAGGTAGGGTTTCCAAGGACCCTCTCTGTAAGCTTTCGATTGTAGCATAGTTGTTCGATGAGGGCCTAGGTCTTCACGCGGTGACGCGAGAGCATAAAAATTCTCGCTAATTTCATCATCGAGTCCCGGACATCATAGTCCGTCAGACCAGCTGTACAGAGGAAGACCCAAATTGAACACATCACCTCGATAAGGACAACACGAGAAGTACGGACTGTCTTTATATTCAATACGTTCCTACTGATTTTGCACCGAATTTCTCCTCGACATCGTGAATGGGTTGGCGCCGGTCACTTCGGGTTCGAGCTTTGCGGAGGCGGGAGAGAATAGACTGTACCTTCTCTTCATCATGAGCCTGGAAGCTATGTTATGTGACTGAAGAAAACGACTGTGTTGTCGGCCCGCATTTTCCCGCGGCAAGCGGCCGGGCTAACCTGTTACGAGCTGGTTTCCGTCAACGTGCCTCTAGGCCTGCCCTGGGTGCGAAAGAGGCGCGCATTGATTTCCCCCCAAGGATGCTGCAACATTGAACTACAGTGCGCTGAACTGTGGGTTTTTTCCCTGCGCCCTCAGTTATTCTGTACAAGAATTTACGTTTTCTTCATTCGATTAATTGTTATCAAGAGATCCAATGCTTAACAGCTACTGTACAGTACACTGGACGCCGTCTGTGGGCGCTCCCCAACCGGGCGCTATTATTTCCTCATTCGTACAGGGTCATAAGCCCGGGTACCGCCCAGGTTTGTCATTCCAGTAACTCCAGTGCAACCTTTTGGCATGTCTTTCGCCCGTTTGTTGAGAACAATCAGCCAGCCAAATCTTGCGGATTCTGTCCCTGCCGATGCCAGGAGAAGCACTTCTGTCGACACCAACATACCCCGACGGGGGCGACGGGCTAGCGATTTGATGGTCACCATCCGCCGCCGTCCTTGGAAGGCAAAGAGACCCTCAACAACTGATCAGTCTAGCTCCCAGTCGACGCCTCTACCTGCTTCGATGTCCGAGGCCGAAAACCCTCCTACCGAAAGCAAGACCGAAGCATTGTCCCCACCCGATCCCGCCTTCCCCACTGTACACCTGACAAACGTTGCTGTCGTACCTCCCCAGAAACGGTACCTGCTATCGACCCCGTGCAAGACAAGCTTTCTGAGGCATGGGATGCAGTCAAGGATGACAGAAAAATTGCTAACAGGAGTCGGGCTGTTGATGCTAATGGTAAGTCCTAAGCACCGTCGTTTTTTTTTCCAAAGTGCGCTGAAGCATCATAGCTGCGAAAAATCTGACATCATCGAAGCCATGAAGGACAGCATTGATTGGTTCTCTGAGGGTATACCAATACTCATGAATGCTCTGGATGAGTTGGTAGCCTTGCACCCATTTATCGGCGGTGAGTTGATCCAATGATATGCGTCCTTACGAAGTAATGAGGAGCGTAGTTGTTGTCCTGGCATTCAGGACGGTATACACCTTAGAGCAAAAGCGCCGTGACAACGATAAGAAGGTTATTTCACTCTTCGTCGGAATGAAGGATATGATGGGGTCTTTGCTCCTGTGCGTGATCCCATCTATCCAACAGATTACACTAATATCCTGCAGCCTCAAGGGATTGGAGAACGACAAGCTCATCTCCCCGGATGGCACAAATATCGAGGATCACCTGAAATCACTTGTTGGACGCACGGTGGATGATATCAAAGCGTGTTCGAATTTGTGCGATGCCTACATGAAGAAGAGGCTTCTTGCCAGGGTATTGTTAGGCTCAGTCTGGGATGCGAGGCTGCTCGGATTCATGGAACTGTTCGCCATGCGGCGCCAAGAATTCGAGTTTGAGTTGACAATACGCACAAGCCGCGGCGTGGATAAGGCCAACGTGAAACTCGACGTCATTAACGAACAGTCCGCATACATATATATACCTTTATCCTGGCCGTGCACTAATTTCGGGTGACAGGATGAATGCCATGAAGGCCCTGTTCGAGCAATTAGTCAGCCCTGAACAGAAACAGCTTTCGGACCTCGTAACAGCGAAAGGTGGCGTGAATGTTCTCCGAAATAACGACAAGATATTGCTTGACCTTGAGAAAACGGCGAGCAAAACATCGGGTTCACCCAGTGTCGAGGGACATCGCACGTGTCAGACTAAGTCAGCCAATGCCGATTTGGAGGTTGACAGTCTTAGAGTGGACATCTTGGAGGACCCCAACGCTGCCGCAGAGAAGAATTGGGTCGTGTTCTCCCGCAAGTTTGAAGCTCAGAAGAATCAGATCATCGACGAATTCTCGCTTGTGGTTCAGCGGGAGAGTGACCGGGTCGTTCGAGAGTTGAAAGGTAAAGCCCATGAACGTATCCGTGACCGGGTGGGTTTTTTTGTTTCTCGATGCTTTGGTCAGGTAATAACCGCTGTTTGCTATTTCCTGTAGTTAATCCATGAGCTCTGGGTAGAAATGGTAGATGCACGACGCAACTTCTCTTTGTCGATAGCACGAGGCTGACTAGCTACGAAGGGCTGGCGAGGGAATGTCAAGGCTCGACATTTTGTGCTCGCCCTTCGAGACTATTATCTGGAGAAGCTTTCCTCGGAAACTAAAGGTGTCCTGGGTATGGGCACCAGTTCAATCAATACCTCAACGAATTCGGATGGATGGGCATTCAAATACATCGATGTTAATTGGTTGCAACCGATTTTAGAGGCGTTCGATGATGACGCCTCTGGGTTCATTACCGTCGCCGAAGTGAATCGTTTTACGAGCTCTCGGCCAGCGGACTGGAGGTAAGTCTCTAGTCTCTCGTACTTTCTGGCAGATCCAATCTCATGAGTCCAAGCTTGGCCCATTGGTTGGCTTTCTGGGCAGTTGGTGAGCCTAATACTTTCCTCTGTCACACTTTACTCAATGTTTGTAGGATTTAAGTGGTCACTTATCGACTATGCCGGGAAGATTGAAGAGTTATTTGCTAAGATGGAAGCCGTGCGCAGTGTGGTACTTCCTCCGAACAGGGAGGCCGTTGATCGATACCTTGTATATGTTTTTGAGGTTGTTCACACACTCACCGCTGCGGTAGTCTCGCAGTCTTCCTCGCTATCTTCTGGATCAGGCGAACCGAACCGATTCAAATCGTATCTCGAAGCAGAGGAAACTCGGTTGGGAAACAACCTACGAGCGGTGGACTACATTATTGACGGGACTGATACCCTTCCACTCATTGTAGGAGTTGGCCGCATCGAAAAGGTCAGAATTTAGCAATGCACGCTACATCTCTGAACTCTTTTGTGTTTGTAGACCATGCTTCCGTTGTTGTACTTGCTTATGAGGCGACATTATGAGATTATGCGAGTCATGCGCTCTAAAATTTTGAGTATGCGTGAACTTCAGGAGGGCATGCAGGGTATTCTGTACATTCATAATGCCGCCATTTACCGTGTTCAGGATCTCGAACGTGCATCAGTTTTATCATCCGTTGTGATCCTCTATGCTAACTTGATTTGTAGGCAACTTCTTTCAGCGAAGACTTGATCCAGAGGAACAGCTCCAAAGTTTCGCTTCTGGGATTGTGGGCCGTTTATCATTTCCCGGATAGCCCTACCTTCTGATATGCTTGTCATACAGTTCAAATATCGCCATAATCGAAATGCTCTATGGTCTGTGGACTATGTTCGGAGTCTTGATCCTCAAGTCATGCCATACAACGACGAAGACGAGGACCAAAATGTCAAACCTGAAGATGTTTTAAACCACGGGTACAAGGACGAGCTATCCCTGGATTACTCAGTATATGATGGTCATTCAATTGACAATATTCCAAATTGTCACGACGTCAATTCTCCGGTGAATAATATGTATGCTTGCCGTTTCTTTGCATAGCTCGCAGGTTCTAATTCCTCAATGCGGCGCAGTTTGGGAGCTTGGAATGGCTATTCTTACGACCCAGAAGGAGTCCACTGGGGACCGCACTCGATGGTGACGTTCATTCTGGCCCCTACTGAGGGTGATCACGACTTCAAGGCAGATGCCTGGACCCTTCAAGGATGCCAAACAATTACTGGGTCTTGGTCCCAGGACAAAGACGACGTTATCCAGATAAATTCAAGATGTCGTTCTCCAGTGACGGTTTGATCTGGGCTTCGATATTTTTCAACGGACATTTCGATCCAGAACGAGATGCCTTGACGGGCATCTGGGGTCTGTCGGCCCAGATTGAAAGTATCGTTGGCAAAATGGAATTCCGCCGGATTCCGCCCTGTTACCTCGCTGTGTATCCCAGCATCAAAGAACTCCGGGACAACAAGCCTCGCGCTTTGTGGAGATTTGCAATTGCTGCTGTCCGAAATGACATACGGCGCGGCCGTTGGGCATGGTCGTACTTTTCCCAGCGTCGAGATGACCGTAAGACGATAGTCCTTTCTTAGTTCGTTCCCGTTGGTTTGGGCCGCCACTCAATGCCGAGGAGACTAAGACGCTCTACACAATTACACGGAGGCTAACACCGGCTGATGCCTGCTTCTATGACTCGAAGGCTGATCACATACGTGCGTACACATGGGTTCACGAGTAGGTGTTGAATACTCCAGGCCCTAATTTCCAACCCTAATACGGATGATAGGGAAGCGACGTGTGATTCATGTAATGGCCGTATCGGCGGCCCTCGGCTATATTGTCTAGATTGTGCCATCAAGAGCACGGAATCCTACGACAGCCTGGATCTTTGCTGCGAACCAAAATGCGTTTCTGCGCGCGTAACTCATCGCGCGGACATCGAGGGCGTACATGAACCGAACCACAGACTCGTTAAACTTCGCACCGCTGTGCTGACACGTCAACAGGGCCGCGTATATACCGCGGCGTGCAATGCATTTGAACACGTGGGGGAGATATGCAGGAAGATCGCAGAACTCAGTTTGCATCCCGCTGAGGAAACTGGGTTGGAGGGGCCAAAGGTCTCAAATTTCGAACAAAACTCGACAGAGATGCTTGCAAAGAGTGCCAAACCAGATGACGTAACCGACCCTCCAGAAGCCGAAGCCGAGATAAATAGAGGACAGATTCAAGGCCAGGATCAAAACCTGCCAACTTGCGGCAAATGCACAGGTCACCTTTCCTTCCCATTCTGGTATTGCATATTTTGTGAAGGTAGGTTTCCAAGTATGACACTTTTTTTACACTTCTACGTATTGAACGTATGTGTTATGCTGTTAGATAACCTCTACATATGCAACGCATGTGATGCAGTCGGCGTCCCGAACCTCACGCGAAGTTCCGGAACGCACACCGAGGAACATCATCTTATTCGCTGCCTGGCGCCGCCGGAGAAGGCGGAAGAAAAAGCTACCACATCAGAACAGCGACTCACATCGATCGAAGGCCGCCTCGATGGTATGCAGACACAATTAAATGACCTTAATGGCCGCATGGGAAACATTGAACAACTCCTTCAAACGCTGGTAGGAGCTCCTGAAAGTCGCGCTGCTTAGTTCTATTTGACTTTTTACTTGGCCCAAAACGTGTATGGATATTCATGCGCAGTGGGGATTCGGGGTTTACTACACATATCAGATCGTAATGCAGGAGACCTCTTGCGAAAAAATGTAACCTATCAAATGAATCGACCCCTCGTGATTGCCAAATCTGTTCAACCACTGTGATGTCAAGGAAGTGAACCATGCTATATACGCTCTCTATATGATACACCTTCTCTTTCGAGTTTTTGTTGAAATAGCCCCGGCGAAACTAGAACTTCTTCGTGGCAGTCCAGAAAGCGGCGTGATATATATACCCGAGCATTGAATCCTTGTTATTGACGTAGGTCGTATCGATTGTGCGTTCGTTCTAATAAAGAGTAAATGAAGTTCATGAGAGATGAGCGACGGCTACGAGATACCTACCTTGATTTCAAAACCAACATGTGCCGCGAGTGTTTTGACTTCTTCTAGGTCGAGTTCAATTGAGGGGTCGCTTGTGGTATTTTCCTCAAAGTGCCAAAGGAGAGGACCTGAAGGGGCTCGGAGTCAACCGAAGCACGTGACATGCTCATAGATTCCATACCCAAGTTGATCCAGACGCCACCCGGTGCGAGAATCTGATGAATAATGCGAAGATAATTCACGACATTTTTCGCCTGCGTGTAGTAGCATGAGTGAGGTTCGTTCCCCGGTGCAAGAAAAAGAGCATATAGTCACAGTATCGATGAAGAAACACGTCAGAACCGCGTCCCATAGGCCAGCTGACGGCTCATCAGCATCTGCCTCGGCACTCTGCTGGCCGTAAATGTCTTCAAAGTCGCCTGCTACGAGCGAGAAATTAGATCCTGAAGGGAGGTCGCTTGGAAGAACGTCCGGTATTTGGACACGCTTGAGCATCGCTGCGCGATTGGGAATGTTAGAGAGGGAGTGGACATATGGGTAGATTGCGTGTTCGTGAACTTGTCGGGTCCTTTATGAGGATGATGATTGAAAAGGGAGAGAGAAGCGATTGTGAGGCTCGTACCTACCTGTTAAGAATAAGGAAAGAGGTAAGTAGCATGTAGTGCGAAAACTCATTTCCTTGACAGGAAAAACCTGACGACTGAATCAGTCACCGTGGTGGAGGCGCCAGAATCGGGGAATCATACCGAGCTTGGCGACGTCATACGCGAGCCTACAGAGGCCCGCGCCTGGGACAAGGACACGGAAGTTGTGCCTGAATTTGGTTTGAGGGCACGGGTTATAATAGCAGAAGCTGGGGGCCGTATGTACCTCTCCTGCATGGGTATATCCGAGAAGTGCTCCAGTAAAGCCTCCCTAATTGGCCGGTAACTTGCCTCTCTCTCATCTTTTCCCTGTTTTTCACAAGAGTGGATTTTAGAGGGTTATGGATGCATAGAACGAAATGTATCAGCCTTACTTCTTCACTCCAGTCACGCGCGAGCTGTTTAAGCGTACTTCTCACTTTGTCGATGTCAAAGTCCGTCGGCCGCTTTCTGCGCCTAGCGTTTTCTTGACCGGTAGAAAGACTGAGGTGGGATCCATGGGAGTGTGAGCGTGCATGCTCGTGCCCGTGTGGGTTTGGATGTGGGTGTGGATGACCATGTGGCGCGCAGGCAGAGCTCCTCTCGCCATCTCCTGGGCGCTGTCGGTGTCAGCATCTATCATCCGTGTAGGACAATCACTGGTTCACAGATGATGCAGACCTTCTTCCCAAGGCTCATGATCCAAGTTTTTCCCCAAATCACCCCCATCCTCCCCTTGCTCCAACTCAGACGGGCCAGTGTTCTCGAATATCGCTGGGTTGGCCACGATCTGATTCAAAAAGGCGGCATTCGTGAGGATCGCATCGTCTACTTCTGCGAGCTTTTGCTTGTAGCTTAGCTGTTCGATGAGAGCCTGGTCTTCGCGCGGGAGCGTGAAAATATCTTTGCGACGGCGATTATTACCGGCTAGCTAGCATTCACCAAAGTTATGTACGACTACATGGGTGGTGAGAGCACACGGGCATACTGTGTAAGACGCATATTGTTGAATTGTCGTAATGACATGTTGAAAATGTATTTGCTCCTCTTCGGCTTCCGTCTTGGTGTCTCTTGAAACCATCACAAGTCAATGGCAAGGGGGAACAAGATGTGAAGTAACACGTGACTCATCTTGATAATCCAATCTCGAGGCGCTGCGGTCACGGTTGTAGAAAACGCAACGTGGTGCAATCGGTGTGCAATTCTTGTAAGGAAATACGTGCACAACGTCCACCATCCACAATTATGGATAGTATCTCCCAAATACCATTACCATTCCGCAAACTGGCCGCGTGGTGGCCGCTGGCATGTGCCAAGGACGCCCCGACACCGGCCACCGTCCCGTGTCAAGTGATTTCGTCCTCTGATGATAGGAAACTCTGATACTAAAAGAAGTCATCCACCAGTACCGACTGAAGAAAAAGTTGGGAAGCACGACGTATGGTATCTTGAAGGAAGCTGTCCACATCAAAACGGGAAAATACTATGCCTGTAAGATTATCAACAAAGAACTCATGGAGGGGCGGGAGTTTATTGTGCGTCTGCGCCCTATCTGCCCCCTGTTAGGGTATAATCTTTAATATAGATGTATTGTAGGTTCGGAATGAGATCGCACTTTCGAAACGCGTATCTGGCCATCAGAATATTGTCGCGTTTTTTGACCTTTTCGAGGTGGAATTGTCACGGTTGCTCTGTGTTCCCGGAATGGGCACCTGACCGATATATCTAGACATTGCACAAGTGTACCTTGTCTTTCACCTTTGCAGCGGCGGCAGTCTTTTCGACAGGATATCTACGAAGGGTAACTACCATGAGCCGTACGTGGAATGGTCTTGCATCTTGTGGCCTCTATAACGCCGCTCGTAGTGACGCTACCGAATTGGTGCGCACTATCGTGAAGGCTGTGCAGTATCTCCACGATAGTGATATCGTCCATCGTAACCTCAAACCCGAGAACATGCTCTTCCGGACACCGGCCGAGGACGCGGATATCATGATTACCGATTTCAGCCTGAGCCGTGTCATGGAAGAGGAGATCATGGAAGAGGATATGTACCATCTCCTCCCACTGGCAGAGATTTGTGGGACTCCGGGTTATATGGCTCCCGAAATTTTCAAAAAGAGTATGTGATCTATCGTGCTCGTCGGCTACGATGGCTGACGAATGATTGTCTAGCAGCGGGTCATGGAAAGCCAATGGACATATGGGCAATGGGTGTCATAACCCACTTCCTGTTGACTGGCTACACGCCATTCGATCGTGAGAACCAACAACTGACACTCGGACGAACAGACGAGTACTGGGCGAATGTGTCTCAAACGGCGAAAGAGTTCGTCACAATGTGCCTGACGGTAGATCCTGCGCAGCGCCCAACTGCCTCTGAGGTGTTAAAGCACCGGTGGCTCGCGGATGAAAAACCGCATTACGTGCCCTATCCTGGCAGCGCAACGGGTGGCCCCACCGACTTGCTTCCGCACATACAAAAGCGATTGGTCGCAAGGGCGCGCTGTGAGTGACCAGTCCTTCTATTTTTCAATACACTATTCCGCTCACGCGATATCTACGTACAGTCCGCCGTGCCGTATGGTGTATTATCGCAATAATACGCATGTCGACGCTGGCGTCGCTTTCTACCCCGGCACTTCCTTCGGAGCTGATCGCGCCGCCTCTGGGTGGTTCGCGTCCCGCAGCAAGCAAGCTCAGGACCGTCCTTTTCCCGCGCGACTGCTTCAGTCGGTTTACATCGATCGCATCGATAAATACATCGCGGAGCCGGGAAACATGCGGACTGGTTCTCGGTAAATATAAGGGCGGGCGCTATGTAGTTACGACCTTGTTGATCCCGAAGCAACATGCAACGGGTGATACATTTGTGATAGTTGAGGAAGAGCTTGTGATGCAATTTATGGAGGACCGCTCCTTGATCATACTTGGATGGGTATATCGTCATCTTTTCTGGTGGATCGGAGCTCTGTGCTCATTAGATCATTATTTTCAGATACACACTCATCCAACGCAGTCCTGTGCGTGTTTCATTGAGATGCTCCGACGTGACATGACCTGACTCGAATTTCTGGGCTCCAAGGTTTCATGTCACCTATAGACCTGCACATGCACAGTGGGTTTCAGCGGATATTACCAGAATCATTTGCCGTAGTATGTGCACCGAACTCGACACCTCAGTACGTCTTCTAGCTGGCGGATCATCTCTTAAATAGTTTATTGATTGTACGCCACACCTTGTATAGGTTTGGAATCTTCCGACTGACTGACCCACCAGGTTTACAAACGATAATAGCATGCCAAGCGACGGAGGCATATCACCCGCATCGTGAGCAGTCGATATATACGGTGTGTATCCCTAAATTCTTTAACATGGTAGAAAGGTATGGAATGATGGACCTATGACAGGATGCAGCCAAGGGCCACGTCCAGATCAGTGATCTTCCGTTACAACTTGAGGACTTACGTGAACATACAGCTTTGCTCCGCAAGCCCATCACCCTTCTATCCGATGATACTCTTGAGTTCTTTAAGGGATCATTGTCCAGATATCGTCATTCCGAGGCTGGCCACATCGGGGAAGAGGAGGTGGAGGTCGCGCACGACGCAGGGTCGGCTAGTGAACGCGATGAGACGATTTCTGAGCCAGGGACTCCCAAACAGCACCCTGCGGCTCTGCATCCTACTAAAACTCCTGCCCAACGCAGCAATGTGTCACATAGGTCCACGCTTCCCTCGGTCAATCACAGCGATGGCCTCGCTTTGCCCATCGGTACCTCAATACAGTCTGAGGTGAGTGAACTCAACCGAATTGTGATTGTTACATCTCTTTGATATGCTCCATCGTACCCCTGAATCCCAGTTGCACGGCCAACAACTAGATTACCTACGTATCCTCCAGGACAAATTCGGCACATCACGGCCCGACAGCGGCCACAGATACTCATGTACGGACGATGCTAGTGTGTGCAATGAAGAAGGAAATTATCGGAAGAGCTTCGTCGACCCTGACAATGAAAGCTATAGCGTCCGATGCTCAGTAAAAACGGCAAGTTATAACCTGCTTGATGTTAGCTGTAGGGGCATTTGATTAACTAGACGATGACCAGGTGTCAAAAAGACCGTTTTCGATCTCGAGCATGGCCAGCTCAGCCAGTAGTCAAGTAACCTCGATCTTAAATTAGGGTGTTGTGAGCTAAGGGTGCAACCGTTATCGTGGCTTTTGCGACACATTTACATGTTCTTAACATACAAAGTGAGCCCCTCTTCACCCGTACTTCGTCTGTACTATATGGCTCAGAGTATGGGCCTGAGGGACCATAACTTTCAAACAAGCGATAAAACTACAGTAGAACTGAGAAATGCCTGTTAGTTAGTTCAGGCCCTCAAGCCGTTTCCAGAAAGATAGACCCCGGTTATTTTTTCACATCCTTGGTATAAACGTACAATAGATGTCGAGGAAAGGAAATGGGCTACTTATTTGAAAATACGCACGCGCTGTCACGCTAGTGTTCTCCTGGACAAGACTTTTGAGTGTACAGTAATTACAATACAGTACAGTAGTAAGCGCTGCGTTGCTGCCTGTCAACTGACACATCGACAACCACCACCCACAACAATGCATAGCGTTCAGAACCAGAACCCGTCGCCCCACATCCAACGACTACCTCGCAAAATTTCCGGTGTGGTGGTACCACTGGAACGCGGAAAGTTTGTTCCGGGCCGGATGCCGGCCACGGGAAACTGCCACCGGTTACAGCCACGGTATCCGAGTCCATAACCTTCGATTTGTGGGGGTAAGCTGAGTAG
>WTXE01000147.1:0-76310 GCA_022496225.1 Russula aff. rugulosa BPL654
TGGAGACAGGTCAATCAATAGGTAACACACCTGGTCCGTCTGGTCCGCCCATCTCAAGATCGGGTGGTATAGTTTGAGACATTTGCAGTGTACTGTAGTACGGTATGTAGAGTGGAAAGACTTCAATGGGCCTCAGGAAGGCGGCTGCCGCATGGAAGACACGAGTCTGCCGTTGACATGTCGGACATTGAATGTTTGACGTTTGACGTTTATGGTAACTTATTCTCGCTCGCCACGCTCGGAACGGACGTCCGCGTCGTCGCGCCTGATGATTTCCCTACAGTATCTCGCGTCGTTCTTACCACCTCCGAATCGTGCTCGACAAATGATTTCTTCAAGCTACGACAAGGCAAATACACCTACGCATCCCAATCACATTCTTCCCGCTCTCACCGCGTCCGAGTTTCCTTCATTTACCTATTTTTACTCCAGTCCGCCTCGCACTCTCGGACAACGTTTACCGACACAAAGCCGCCCATACGCGGCAGCCGTTCGCCTCCCTTTATGTGCTATCCATTACCGGCACCCCCGAGGTCGCCTTCACTATACAAAACTAGACTAGCGATGGGTAGGGTGCATGCATATAGCACGGCCCTCCTACTCATAGAGGAGAGCATCGATTTCAATCCAGGATTTTCTCTCTCACTTTCTTCTTATTTCTTACTCGTGGTGTGCTTTCTCCGATCGCTCTGTGGAACCGTCGTCCACGCGATCCGGTCGATCTCTCCCGCGTCTGGCTATCTCAGACAACCTCTTTTTCTCTCGTTCTCTCTCTCTCTCTTCCCTGCCTGGCCGACACACCGCCCCTGCAGCCACTATACTAGTTTCACCAAGCTGCAGCCGGACGTACAGAGAAAAATTGTAATAAAATTTGTTAGTCTGCTGAAACATTATGCTCCAGTGTGTTGCCGCGTGTCTGTGGCTAAGCTTCCGGAAAGAGAAGGAAGCAGAGAAGAGAGCCTGTGAAGGCGACAAGTGATAGGATGTAAACGGGCAGAACGAAAATGTGTTACAGGTGCGCCGATACAGTTGTTCTGCTCTGGTCAAAGTGTACTGCGCGTACCTCCGAAGTACACCTTACTTAAGTACACCTCACAGAACTAGGTGCTCATCGTGGCTTCTGGATAGATCTAATCATAAAGAATCTCAATAGTGTTGTTGTTACAGTGAGATTGGGACAGTACAGTATATTGCGAGTGCTGACTTGAAGGTTCCGATATTTGTCGAAATATGGGCATCTACAACGGATATCCAACGGAGAACAAACGCACGGTAAGTTACTAAAACAAAGAAAAGCGCATTCGAGAGTACGAGTGAAGGCAATTCATGATGTACCTATCGGGGAAGTGCGAGAATAAAAGAGAAGGTAAGCGCACGCTCCTTAGCCGCCCACTCAGTACTTGCTCCCCAAACACGTCCTCATGTCCCATCTGGGTCACTACTTCGTCATCTATGTGCAGCCAATCTTCCCCTGTGTTGCCGTCTCCGTCCGGCGAAGAATCATCGTATAGTGCCCGTGCCTGCAGATTCGCCTGATGGTAGAGCACTCCATAGAGCTTGTAATGCGGTGGCTCTGAGGGTCGTTGAGCATCGGGTACCATAATGTCTGAAATGACCAAATCACGAAGTATTCTTAGCATCAGCTGCCGCGAGAAAGGTGAAAAATCGTACTAGTGGGATTCGAGCTCTGATTCAAAACGGATGGACTTTCCGATCTTCGTTATACCGCTCGCCGCCGCATCGTGCCGGAAACGGTTGAGTGGAGAACGAGACGGGTGGAAGCACCTCGATGAGCATTTGCTGGCTCGCATCGCTCAAGCCGGACGTGCCGTCCTGCATGGGCTGCGACTGGGAGACGCGCATGAGGGCGTCTTCAACGGTGAGAACCGAATCAGGCTGTGAACAGTTTGGAGATTAGTCACCACTCGCAGGCATCCATGAGGAAGGATGAGACACGGACCTGGATGTCGAGATGGAGTGATCGCCAGTTTTCTGAAGGGACGGGGTCGGGCAGGTTTGGCGGCGGACGGGCGAACGGAACGTCCCTCCGAATATACGCGTGATAGGTGACTCGACCAAATTGGCCTATCCATCATGTCCGGGCATTCTTTATCAATGCCAAGTTCAGTGCAGATAGATGGAAGATTGACGCACCACAAAGCCTTGACTTTCCATCTCAGCCCGGCCTGACTGAGACCCCTCACGTTCTTCTACTTCAAGTGCAGCACTGGCAGACTGGCGACCACTAATAGAAACAGCAGCGCGGGCAACTCTTCCTCAAGCGCATCAAGGTATAGAGAGAGAAACTCTTCCGCATCCTGCTGTTCACCGTCCTTACACAAATCAGTAACAAGAGGCCGCTACGTGAGTATGGGAACGTACGAGCAAAGGTTTGAGCTGCCTCTTCTCCTTCATCGCATCATACAAGTACGTTGGTTCGAACGAATCAACAATTTTGTCGTCTTTCTTCTCTTCATCGACCCTTGATGTTCTACTAGCTGCCGACTGAGCTGCTGTTGCGTCGAGGCGGCTCCTCCTCGGCTATGAATTCCTGAAGAATCTCACCGTGGCATCCACCAGTGGTGTTGCACCACCACCAGTCTCAGGGACCCCTGCTCCGCGCTGCCCTTCAGATCGCCCAGTTCCCTGAACAGGTTCCAGGACGGAGGAGAATTTACAAGTAGTTGCAAGACAGCATTCGCAAAGCACATATTCCTCGTATTCACGAGTCCACGAGCGCGTAGGCGTGGAAACGTGGCATCACCAGTTGGACGAGAGGCGGGGATGGAGGAACCGATGGAGGGGGGTGCGAAGTGCGAGGAATTGGAGACAGCGGCGAACCCGGATCGTGAGATTGCGACTGGTGTTTGGTAGGGATGCCGGGATTGGTGCTAGTGTAGGTGGAGGTGCATGTGTGGATGAGGCAGACAAAATTGACTAGTTCCTGGTTCTGCACTTGGTCAACTATTTCCGAGTCCTGCTGCTCGCTTCCTTCCAGAGGAGAGACAACGTAGCGGTCGAGTGATGTCTTGCGGCGCAACAGCTGTCGTGATGCACTGTGACGGAGCGAAATGAACAGGTTATCGATGGAGTCATGTCGGGCCGTGAGAGGTCGCTCGGTTTGCTGTTGTCGTTGGATTAGAGGACGAGGCGGTTCACAGCTTATTCACTTGCTCGGCTTGCCTCGAGGCGGTGTTGCCGCCATCGGTTAGTGGGTAAGACGAGGCCTCGGGTGAATGTGGGTAAGGAGAGGAACAGGAACGTGAGGGGCCGAGTCTGGGCGATGGCTAGCGAGGTTGCAGATTGGATACGACGACGGCTCGTACAGGATCGTCGTCATCGTCGGTGGAAGCATCAAATGCAGTCGGGGCAGCATCGGTGCCTTGATGTAACGCGATGTAAGGATGGCGGATCATCTGAGAATATAGACAGAGCTGCCTTGCTCCTTGCTGCTTGAAGAATCTCGTTCCATAAGTGCAGAAGTCATGCTGCAGCTCGGATGGGTGTTGCGTATGTCGAGTTTGGAAAATGCTCCAAATCCCTCCAACCAAGAAGGGTTGGGAAGTAACGTGAAGGAGGATGGCAAGTAACACACTGTCACCTCCAAGAGCGATGTTGTCCCGAAGGTCTTGCTCCGGTAGGCCATATACTCGGGCAGCGAGCGCAACCCAACTGTCATTTCGTTCCCGCACATTGACAAGGATCCTAGCAATAATGCCTCGCGCAACATCATCAATATCTTGATATTGTTTGTTAACCAAAGTAGAAGAATGTGTCCCATCTCAACGGTTTGCGGCGCATCCAGACTATATAACAGAGATTGATCAACCAATCACGGTTTCGCCGATTTGGTTTATTGCATTACGGCGATGTCAAGTCGACGAAGTTTCTCCGAGTCGCTGATTGAATTAGAGGACAAAGTACGCTCACAGAATCGACGCAAAGCCAACCTAATCTTTTTGCGAAGCGTCGACGGGATATGAGTTTTGAGATGCTCCAACGTCTTTGAGTTGAAGTAGCGGGGAATGGCCTCGAAGAAGTCATTCAGTGAGTCGTCGTCGCCTAGAGCACTGATTGTCCATTCCAAGATCTGCGCGTCGACTCTCGACGACCGTTCTGAGGCCTTTTCCTCGGCTACCTTCTCCATACCTCCTAACATCCGACGGCGATGATACTCCAACAAGTCACGAATACGATCGAATACGTCTTCCCCAATGCGGACAATGCGAGAGCTACGAAAAGAAAGTAAATAACAAAGCAAGAAACCGATAAAGACGATGAAGCCAAGGACTATGCCGGTTACATATGTCATGGTGGCATGCAGGAACCATACTGGCGAAGAAAGTGGTGAGTAGTATGGGCTATCAGGCCGGATTATTGGCAGCAGTGTGATCAATCCATACACCAAAGAGAAAAGCCCGATCCACAAAATTACAAAAGTGAACACTTCACGGTCGACATTGAACAGAAAAATGGCCAGCCCGCCAAAGAAAAGGAACACCGACAGATGTAGTAGCATCGGCAGTCCTTCAACTGCCCACGGAATATGCATCTTCTCGACGCCCTCGGCAAAGAATGCACGCATTCGAGCTCGTTTTCTGGACTGCACCGGGCAGGCTGAACCCGACGGAGATATCGACGTGCCCATTGTTGTAACGATGTCGCCCACAAAGCACAGCTGAGGCTCATCACCAAGCTCAAGAACCAGAGAGTATTCACCCAGACCGCATATCTCGGAGGAGAGAATGGGGGCGGTTTGGCGACAGGGGAAGGTATGGATGAGAGTGTTGTGTTCGGGTCGGCCAGGACCTGATAGATGTTGCCGAGGTAGAATGCTGAGATATCCTGACTGCTTGGTCTTAGGTCCAGGACGGTAACAGCAAGCAGGGCAGCGACCGCGGCAGAGAATAGACCAGTCTAAAGAGTTCCAGTTTATATGGGAAGACGTAAGGATGTCGACACTTGGACTCACGAAAATGATGATCCCTTCAGCATCCTTTTGCCAATTCTCAGCCCTCTTGTTATCCTCGTCCTTTGCGGCCTCGGAGTATACGGTGAAGAATGGCCCTGAGCTGTCCCCGGAATTGGACTCTTCTTGCAATGGCGGGTTCGTCGTCGTCGTCGGATCGTCGCCGCGGGGGTCATCTACCACACATAGTTGAGGAATTAGTGGAGACAGGTCGATCAACAGGTAACACACCTGGCCCGCCTGGCCTGCCGCCCCTCAGGCTCTCGGGATCGGGGAGCGTAGCTCGAGACATTTCCAGTGAGGGTACGGTGTATAGAGTGGAAACACTTCAATGGGCCTCAGGAAAGCGGCTGCCGCGTAGAGGACATGAGGCTGTCGTTGACATGTCGGACAATGAATATAGTGAATGATTGTCATTGTTTGACGTTTGACGTTTATGGTATTCTCGCTTCAAGTCGCTTGGATCCACCTGAGAGTACAGTGCCTATACAGTACTGTAGGGCAAAATCGGTTATACGAAGGTAGCCCCGCCGAAGGTTGTCCCAGGTGTATTTCCAATATGATCCCGGGGTTTTCCGATAATGGATACTTTTCACACGCCCTCTAGCACGCTCGATATTGCCATTTGCCAAGGACTCAAGTAGAACGCAAACAAACCAGCTTGGAGGTCCACTGACACCTCGTGCTCAAGAACCGCAAACATACAGGACCGCTGAGATCAGACAGACGGTCTGGTCTGTAGTGGTCGCCTCGCTCATGCTCTCGCGTTCTCAAATTCGGGCTGGGCTTTCTCCCGGCTTCCCCACTCGCCTCTGTCTCGTGTCACATGCTTCGATTTCTGTTACTCTGTATCATTTCTGTTTCATGTATAGATACAGTATACAGTATTACGGTCTCTGCATAAGACGTAGTATGGATCCGGAGCCATGAGACCAGGAAGTAACAAGACGTCGCTCCGATGGAACCGCTCAAGAACTTGAAGGAGAGCGCATAGATCCTTGACACTGAAGAACACCCCGAGCGCGACAGGTACCTGCACGAATGGCATCAGCATGCTCATGCCCGGCTCCTCGTACAACTTGCGTTGCTCGAGTGCGACACGTTGACACGTTGTACCACAAGCTGTCCCCAGCGGCCTTGTATTATGCCCGCACCTGATTGAGCTCCTCCTTGAGCTCAATAAGATGCAGTGGTTCGGTCACTGCGGCGCGACTCGTGCGAGCGCGCAGAGTTACGGAGCTGCTTGATGGAGAGCGCGAGCAGTAGCAGGCGCGAGAAGAGCGCGCCTGCGATGGAGCTGAAACTGATTCACGACAGGACTCCAATGCCCGTGGCTCACCATCAGCATCGACTTATAGGCCTTCCTCGCCAGCTTCGCGCGTCCACCGTGTCCCGAGCCAGCACCCCCTGCATGGGAGCAGCCAGACGTCATCTCTCCTGTTATCCACGTACCCATAGGCCACGGCACTGAGGGACACTACGTTCGAGAGTGGCGAAGAAAACATGTTTGGTGCCATGGCGGAAGAATAACACCTTGCCTGCCGGAGAATACTGTTCGTTGGACTGTATCAATACCGCGTGGCTTCGTCGAAGTTGTGCTTTATCCCATCGGAGTCCTGGGTTCCGGACCTGAATTTGAAAATACGCGTCCGTGTATTGCATTTCACTTGCCCATACCTCTTGGCGCCATGGCCCAACAACTACGGTACAGCGTAATCCAGTACGGAAAACTACAACATATCACAGCGACTCCAAAGCAGTATTGCAAAGGATTCAAGAAACGGGAAACCATAACGAGAAAAAGCTGTTATTCATATTTCAAACGTAAGTGTCAACATATCGAGTGCAGGCGCAGCTGGCCCAAGTTTGGTTAGAGTAGCGAAAAAAACCGCAATCCAAGACCGCTTACCGGTATGTAATTTAGGACCCCTTCTAAGGCTTCTTGTACAACTCCACCTTGATGTTTCCTAGGGCCCCGCTGTCGAGGTTGGCACCCTGACTTTCGACGATCCATTTGGCATTATTATCTGTTCAAGTGCCCCGTGAATCTAGCTGTTCGTGTGAACGTACATAAAGTGGATATTTCATACCGGTGACTCTCCAGGTGTTTGTTTTGCTGCCCCAGGGGCATTCCCAATAGAAATGACGCACTTTTGGGCCGCCATCCTCGTAGATGTCGAAGTCGCCCTCCGTGCCCGAGGATGCGTTCTCGCGACCACAAGAGTTGATCTGGAACTCTTCTCCAGGACCAATCTTGTGATTCTCAATAGCGCTTTTGGGAATTTCAGCATCTTTGTTATCTATAAAGGCATTGTGGTCAAGATACGTCTACTGGCACCATGACACAGGCAGAAGAAAGAGGCGACTTACCATCCCTGTAGAATTTTCCCCAAGGGAGAGAGACGTTCTTGATCGTGACTGTTTGCGAACTCGAGTTCGTGATCCTGATGACGACCCACTGGGCATACGCCTTGGTACTGATGTCGCTCATGGTTTTGGCTGAAGTAGATGTGAGGGTGAGCGTGCTTCTGGGAGTTGGGAGTGGTGTAGCGTGCTTGTCAGAAAGTTGGTCTTTTATAGGTTCTTAACTATTCGATGGGACAATAAAAGCATCCTTGTTCATGTGATAGGCAATGTATTTTCCGTCCTGTCTCACCATGAGAACATCTTCCATTCATAATTGAGGGCATCTTCCATCCGTTGAGTGGAAGTAAGAAGCTCAATGACGTAAAAGCTTTTTTGACTTTTGTGTAAAAGGTTGTTAAGTCGGCTCTAAAGCCAGAAAAGGCAAAAAAAGTCGGCAAGGGTCAGTCACCGGTACCGTACCCCGCACCCACATCAGTTCTCCGCCTGCCTTTCCCGGCCACCACGAAACACCGGTCAGGCGCCAACCTTGAGACGCTTTCCAAGTTCCTCCTTCATACTGGAAGTTTAGGCCTATCAGCGTGCGCCCTCATATTCTTCGATTCACAAACCATCACACTCAATATATTGGCGGTTTCCTCATTCAAGAAGTTCAATGAAACTGCATCCGACGTAATTATTGCGTTATCTCACATCGGTGTGCGGAGAAAAAAGATTCCGATTGGGTGCCAGTGCGTATATGTTCATCGACGTTCATCTTTCACGAGGTCCTTACACGTACAATAACCAGCGTACACCCAGTACAAACGTTCAAAGAACCAAAATACATATCCGATCCCGCCCCGTAACGCCCAATAGTACATCTGGGGCGCAAACCTTTTTCATGACCCTCAATCATATGCCTCCCTTCACGCGTAGTTGCACACCCGCATAGTAAGCGACTTGCCGGGTTCGTTCATGCCAATGCCCGCACCAACTCCCCACAGACATCTCTAGGGCGTGCACCGTAACCGAACTAGAGTACGGTTGCGGTACCCGTGCCATTAGGCCTTTGTTTAACTAATCGGACGGACAATAGACCGAGCGGACATCACCCGTCTAATGTATGGTCACGGCATTGGATGGCATTGAACGAATACCCATATTTTTCCTCGTGTTCCTGAATCAATACCCCGGGTTATCATCTGCATCACAGCCATCAATGCGACATCACTTCTTGGATCTCGGTGGACCCTGCGTCGTGTTCTGTTCAGAGACTCGGATTTTCGTGATCGGTTCATTTTGGACTTTCCGTGCAGGCTTGGAAAAGTATATCCAATACCGTCACGGCTTTTTGCGCGCAATATGTGGTCGCGTTCACCCTCGCAAGTGCCCACGTTCGGTACTATGGTGGAAGAATAACACCTTGCCCGTTGGGATTCTTGGGAATACTGTTCCGCTGCACTGTATCGATGCCGCGCGGCGTTGTCAAAGTTGTATTATACTGAGTATTGCCTTATCCCATCGGAGTCCTGGAAAGGGGAGTTCCCAAGACCTCAAGTTGAAAAAAACAAGTCCGTGTATGGGTTATCACTTGCGTATACTTCTTGGCACGACAACTACGGTACAGCGTATTCTACCAAGGACTGCAACATATCGCAGCGACTCCAAAACGGTATTGTGAAGGATGATCAAGAATACAAGAAACGGGAAAGCATAACGAGAAATGCTTTGATTCAGACAACTTTCAAACATATCGAGCGCAAGCGCTGCTACCCCAAGTTAGAGTAGCGCAAAACAACGGTAATCCAAGACAGCTTACAGATATATGATTCAATCCTTCTTGAAAGTCCACCGAGATGGTTCCCAGGGCCCCGCCATCGAGGTTGGCGCCACTACTGTCAACCACCCATTTGACATTGCGCTCTGTTCAAATACTCCGTGAATCTAGCTGTTCGGGTGAATGTACACGGAATGGACGTTTCATACCGAAGATTGTCCAGGTATTTGTTTTGGTTGCCCAGGGGCAGTCCCAATAGAAATGACGCACTCTTCCGCCACCGTCCTCATAGATGTCAAAGTCGCCCTCCGTTCCCGAAGCCGCGTCCTTGCGACCACAAGAGTTGATCGTGAACGTGTCCCCAGGTTGAATCCTGGTGTTTTCGATGGCTCCGATGGTAATTTCAGCATCCTTATTATCTATACAGGCATTGCGGTCAAGATATGTCTAGATTGATGATGACCCACTGGGCATACGACTTGGTACGGATGTCCTCATGGTTTGGCTGAAGTTGATATGATGATGGTGAGCGTATTTCTGGGAGCTGGGAGTGATGGAGCGTCCCTCTCAAGGAACTTCGTCTTTTATAGGTTCTTAAAGGCTCGGTGGAACAATAAAATCGTATAAAAGACATCATTATTTATCCCATCGGTAACGTCTGTATTTCGGAAACACCTTCCCATCATTTGTCACCACTCATGATCATCAGATGGATTCAACTCACCACGAAGTACCATTCGCGAATTAGCTCCAATCATCAACTTTTGACAAACTAGCTGATAGACCCCGACGTGTGGGGTATTTTTACCGCTCCACATCTAAATCTAACTTCTATTCCGCACGACATTGCTCGAACTGGAGAAGTGGCTCACAAAACGACATCCTCTATGAACAGAACAGAACTTCGCAACTTGGCAAGAATCCCCAGCCAAACTCGTGACATCAGATAGTTTTTTTTTGTCCCACCAGGGTCATGAAGGCCTCGTATCAGGGCGGCGAATGTTTCGCACCACTTGTTCCGGTCGGGCCTAAAATAACGTCAGAAGACTATGATTCACTGGCAGAGGCGCCGTACGTTTTTTGAGGGCACCTTCCATCTGTCTTGCAGGGCGGGGGCCGGTAGCGGCGGCCGCTTTCCGTGATGTCTTTGCCATAAGAGCATCTTCCATCCACGGCATCTTGCCATACGCTTTATGAATAACTTACTAAGGGCACGTTCGCCGTTCGGTAGCAATAATTTGGATTATAAGCCACTAGTTTATATGTACCCCACAATGAAAAAGTAAACAAGAAACGGGATCAGATTATTTCATTTGGCACGCAGAATTAGAAGCTGTCAACCGCTTATAACCCCAGACTGTCGCCGCCGCACGGGCCTGCCTTATTAGAAAGGTCCAGCCCTTACAGTATGGGCCGAAAATTAAAAAGTACCGGAACCCGGACCCGACTGTAACCGATGAAATTGGTGAAAACCAGATCTCGGTCATGGACCTGCCGGCAGTGGTCCGTTGGGATTCCGAGTCGCTACAGTAGTTGGATGCAAGGTACGTAAGGCACAATCTTTTGTAGTGATTGAGCGAAGAGTTGAGTGGGCGAGATATTTGAACGAGGGGTTCTTACGAGCTGCGAGACGATATATCTACTATACTATCTTATCACTGGGATACCATCTGATATCAAGATGTTGCGTGGGAAAAACGAACGATCTTGCACTTGAATTTTTTATTCTACTCCACCATACTTGAAGCATCGGTATTTACTCCTAGTTGGATTCGTCCATTCTATGATCACAAGGGCAGGGATAAATCGTGGCTAAACAATATATACGCGAGTAAAAATACAAAAGAAATGAAGGGTTCAAAAGCGGTATGCACGTGGATAGATGAAGGAATGGTCACGGTGAGAAAAGTTGTTCATTAGAGTCCACAAACTTGAATTGGTACTCTGTGTGCTTCTACTTGCAAAATGCCTTCTCCAACATCACCACCGTTCAAATCCTCGAATGCCGACTCCGCGATGTTGAAACCAAGTCCGGCGGTATCGATAGTGGTAATTGTAATGGACACGTTGTTCGCCGTGTTAGTTATCTGCCAGCACGAGCCGCAGTTCGGGGAGTTCCAAACGATGTCGAATGCGCCGCCGATGTAAGGGAAGGTGGGAATGTCGCGGAATGTCGCGAATCGCGCGGCGAGACCGTGACGCCCGTCTGAGCACGCGACCTTGTCCATTGGGACATCTTGGTTGTCGAATGTTGGGTCATATGAGGCTTTATACTGTGCCATGGGTACTGGATTGAGAATGGTGTACTGTCCATCGCCATCGCCATACGAGAGACCGCGAGGACTATCCGATTCGAGAGAGATAACGATAACATCACCACATGCACGTGGTAGGGCACGAGCGATGTGGCTGAGCAAGAGGGTGAGGATAAATGTAGTGATGTAGACCATTGTGAAAGAGGCAGGGCTGTAGAAGTCTCTGGGTTGGGTTGAAAACGGATGAGGACCCAAAGGACAGGCATGCGTACTCTTATATATGCGACATTAGGGGCGGTGATTGCTTATTGGTCACCACTTCGCACTCGTCGAGGCCGTCGAACCTCACTACAAATTACAACAGGCCATGGCACCATGGTCAGGCAAAACCACGAAGTCGGGTCTAAGTTCACTGGAAAAGGAAACTTCTTCGATCGCCGATATATCTGTGATTTAATTTGTGGTTCGGAGATTGGAGGTCGCGTGTGAGAGAGGCCTATGATATATATTCCATCGAAAATAGGAGAAGACACGTTGGTGCCGCACGGAGTGCTTCGATGGGAAAAGAGGCATGCGGGCGAGGGCGACTGGATGCGCGGCAGCAGTATCGAGTTCCAAGTCTGCAATTTGTCCTGGAAATGAGGTAGAGAGTCCTCGCAAATTGATACCGTTGGGCCACGTTGCCCGGCATGGGTGTGGGAGGTGGTTTTAGGGCTTCTGTCTACCAGTGGGCAATCTTCCACTGGTCCATCGACTCTGGCAACATACCCGTGGACGTTCGACTGCCATCTGAGAGAAGGCCCCGTTGCTGCAGAGGAGTTGTTCAGCAACCCAGCCCGGTGGTTTATAGTGGGATGTAGTGTGCGGTTTTGAACCACGCGATTACCATCGGCAAACACCCGTCGTTGTCACGTGCCACGTGGTCAGTCTTGGTTACGCCTCGCCAGTGGCACGTTCTGTGATTACCAACTCTTTCCCAAGAATTCTATGTATGGCACCCCGTAATGGGAGGTCGCATCTGCGCTGCCCGTCTTTACATACAGTACTATAAGAAAATGGCACTGCAGTTTGCTCTGCAACTGTCTCCGGTCGTCGACTACTGTGCTGATCTGAGTTATGTAAATGACGAGGTCGAACAGTTCTTTGACACCCTTCCAAGCCTATCCTAGTTGATGGGTCCTCCCGAACTAGAAGATACCGTCATAACTTACGCGAAAATGATGCGCCTGCACATGTAACCTCCCAAACTTGTCAATGTAGGGGCCGCGACCCCTTCTTGGCAGAACTGAAGACGGCGGCAGCGCTGAGTGGGTCCTTGGCAGGAACGCTACCGTTTCCTGTCTCGGCGGAGATAGGATCCTACAGTAGCCTGTACCTTTTTTCTATATCCTCCAGTCTTGATTGCAGTCTCGATCGTCCTTTGTTTCTAACCTTCCCAATGCCACTGTCTTTATTTCCTGTCACTGAGATTTGGCAGTTATATAAAGGGTACTTCAGGCTGTGTAGCATTTCATAGTGATTGGGTAAAGAATGGCCGAGACATTCGAACACGTTGGATCAACATTAGACCCAAATACATCTTAGCGCCACTCGTGCTCCGGCAAGGTTTCTTGCGAATCTTATGACAATAGAATACGCGTCCTTTTGGCCCAACATACTTGGAGCATCGAAAATTACTCGCTCGTTGGATGATCACAACAAAAAAAAATCACTGGAACGAAGCAAGGACGAGGGTGAAATCGTAGTAAAAGCAAATATACGACCAAACAGTCCAGAGAAACGAAGGGTTCAAAGCGGTATACACATACACGGCGATGAAACAATTGAAAGGATTGAAGGGCGCAAAGGCATTAGAGTCAACAAGGTTGACTAGATACTTTCCAAGCTTCCACTACCAACGTATTGTCCCCTGTCCCGCCGCTATTCAACGAATCGAATGCCTCCTTCGCGATGTTGAACCCTTGCCCGGCAGTGTCGATGGCGGTAATAAAAATTGTTACATTGTTCGCTGTGTTAGTTATTTCCCAACATGAGCCGCAGTTGGGAGAGTTCCAAGCGATGTCGAATGCGCCCCCGATATAAGGGAAGTTGGGGAAACTGCTAAACGTCGGGTATTTTGAGGCAAGACCGTTCGGTCCGTTTGAGCACGCGACGTTGTTGACTGAGCCACTTGGATTGTCGAATGTTTGGTCGAACGTGGCTTTCAGAGGAAATGGGGGTTGGAACTGTGTTTTGTCATACGTAAGGCCGTGCTGATTGGTGTTGATCTCGGGAGAGATAAGATTATGGCATCCACGGGGTAGGGCACGAGCGATGTGGGTGAGGAAGAGAGTGAGGAAGAAAGTAGTGAGGTAGATCATTGTGGAAGAGTGTGATCGTAGGCTCGAGTCACTAGGTTTAAGACCGATGAGTATTCCAAGAAAATGCATGCGCACTCTTATATATGCGAAATTGAAGGCGGAGTGTGCCTGGCCCGACTTTTGCGCCCAAATTCGCCAAGCAGTACGCCAAGGCCTTGCCAGACGACAGCACTGGTGATACCTACCGTCACTGAATAAGGAAACTTTGAATTGGGCTGACTCACTGGGCGTAATGATTTATGGATCAGAAATTCCGAGGGCGCACGCCAAGATAGATCTACTAAGCCTGAGTTAGTATAGAAAAGATAAAGATAAGGAGTTGCGGCTGAGTTGACAGCTCAGAACGGACCAGACCGCGGCAACACTTATCGGAGGGGAATCTTCTATACCCACCACTTGTCATCTGCGCGGAAAACATACCCAAACATGTATTCGACTGCCAGTGGCTGCTGTGAGAAGCTGGGCATCAAGGATGTTGTCTGAGACGATGTTGTCACTGTGGCCGTGTTGCGCGTCAGTTTGAGCGACTGTTGTTTGGCTCTGTGTGGCTCCGAAAGTTGGTGCTTCGTTGTACCCTTAAGTGTTCATAAAAGCGATACTGTATGTGATATAGCGCATACTGTATCATTTTTATGAACACCGAAGGGTACGACGAGAGACTAAGTCCTATTTTGTACGCGGCAGGTGTTGGTTCGGCCGCAGGTTACATATTACATCTCCGCTGGCCGTTTTCACACGCCGCTACGCCAAAGCAGCAACTGCACAGTTTGCTCAGCAACTGTCATCGGACATCGACTACAGTGCTTTGATATGGACGTTCAAAAACTTTAAATGACGATGAATAATTCGAGCAGTTCTTTGACCCGGATGCCTTTCCAAGCTTATTTCGATTCAGAAGCGTGATGGCCTCCAGCTGAGGAAGACTTCATCAAATCGAACGAGAAGACACTGCCATACGCGGTATCTGAGAAAGTCAAACAACGCCGGATACTGTAATCGTCTGCACCAAAGACATCGGTGTGATCGTGACATCTCTTAGACCCTTGGTGGTCTGCGCCGCATTATGTTGGAGACTGGCACGGATTTTCGCGATCCATTCATGTCGGACTTTTCGTGCAAAATCGGAAGAATATATTCTATTTCGGTTTCTGCTCGCAACCGGGAAAATTGAATGCGTCAAAATCTCTCCTTTGGATACATTCGCATTTGATGACGTTAGGTTACTATCTCACGCTATTCTTATCATTCGACGACGATTCAGATATTTTCTTGATGCATCATCGAAAATGCTAGACGTAAATGAAAATTCATACCCAAAATGCTTTACCTCAGAGTTAGCACCAGTTCTGCGGTTTATTGAATCAAAATATTCCAATGGGCCAGCGAACAGAGACAAAACAAGTCAAATTTATTCTGCACTATAATCTGTAGCCTATGCTCCAAACAAGTACAATGCTCACTGGAAAGTCTGGAATGAAGCAGGGAGGACAGGGAAGTCGTACCAAAACAAAACATACAAGACTAATAGTCCAGAGGAGAAAGGCTTCAAAGCGGTACGTACGCGGATGGAAGTCAACAAAAGTTTAAGAGGAAGAGTGCGTTAGGATCCACAAAACTAGGTAAATCCACAGAAACTAGCAGGTACTTTCTCGGCGTTTACCTTCGTCACAATGCCATCGCCCCTCAACGCGTTGCAACCCGCCACTCCTATATTGAAACCGACCGCGGCTCTGTCGATGGCGGTAAGATGAATGTAATATCCCTCGTTGTCCGCGTTGGTTAACTTCCAGCACGCGCCGCAGTTATCTGAGCCCGCCTCAGCGTCATATGCGCCGCCGATAAAAGGGAAGCTGGGAATATCTTTGAAGAACGGGTATTCTGGCTCGAGAGGGTTCGCGCACGCAACGGTGCTCACGAAGCCGTTTGGGATGTCAAACTTTGGGTCGCACGTGACTACCGTGGGTGCTTGAACAGACGCGAGGGTGTACGGCGCACCGCCATTCGGGAGGTGGTGCTGAACCGACTTGGATGCGGGAGAGGTATGATCACTGCATGCCTGAGGCAGGGCACGGGACAACCTGGGTGAGGAAGAGAGTGAAGATAAATGCCACGGTAGTGCGGTAGATCATTGCGAAAGAGTCGGACTGTATGTATATGTAGGTTCAGGCTCGGAAGTCACTGGGCTGAAAACCGATGAGGACTACGAGAGGATATGCGCCTCTTATATACGCAAAATCAGAGGTGCGGTGTTTGTCGCATGGCTCAACTTTTCTCCCCATAACTCGCCCGAGTAACAGGCATGCATTGGCAAGAAGCATGGACAGACAAAAGCCACCGAAACTGTTAGCCTGCTCACTTCAATGGATGAGGTAACTTTGATTTGCTGAGATGATGGGTGTAATGATTATGGTTCTGAAACCGGTCTATGTTTACATTTTGTCCTGGGAATAGAAGAGCCCTCACTATCCGATTTCGAGACTGAGTTTGAGCCGCGTTGCCCCAGACGGGTGTGAAAGACTTGAGACTTTTGGGAGGATTAGAACAACAACCGGGAATCCGGGATACTACTGTACCATTGCCGAACTCTGAGCTTCTGGAATCCACTTCACTTCTTTCCCCATGGGCCATGGGTAAAGTCTGTAGGGACTTCTAATTCCACCGCTGTTCCGAGCCCGAGATGAAAGCCTGTGATTCCAATCATTCCATCAACTCTCTGAACCTCAAAATGTAAATGTCGAAGAGTGCACGGCCTGAGGCGCACACGGCCTTATCCACCCAGAGCGTACAAGTGCGAAATAAGAAGTGTGTGCGAACGTACTATGCATTGCTTGCCCTTTCTCAATCCCAAGCCTGAGTATATCGCTGAACTCCCTTATTCCTTAAGTAGGCGGTTTCCCAAGGTGTGTCTATGGAGTCTAGCGCGGTCCCAGTGGTAAGCACGACTCAATGATGGCACATACCCATCACCTGCATCACCGGTCACCGGTCACCGGTCAGATGGAAGCCGATGTACGTTCGATGTAAGTTACTGTACGGCTTGGTTCAATTGGTTGTGACACGTGACACATTCGGGTATCGAATCAACCCCGAGAATTTGGCCTATAGCACAGTAACGTGAAAGTTTTCATGCACCCTTTACGACAACTTAGCATATTCGTGTAACTTACTGAAAGCACTCTAACCTCCTTTGAATCGCTCCGCAAACTATGCCATAAATTACAAAGGTTGGATGAACCCATAACTGAGTGTATTCATAGCGTCAAAAAAAGGGGCGCGCGATCTATCCAGAGTTGCTAAAGACTACATGTGTCAAAAAAAGGAAATATTTGTTGTGTGTGCGAGTGTATGTATCATGCTTGCCTGCCAGAAATCCAAACCCTTCATCAATCTTCATCTCTGCCCCGATTATTCAGCAGGCGTAGGCGATTGCGCCCGAGATGTGTCCACGGCGCCTAATGTCGTCCCCGGCGATACAGTCGAAGCATTACTCGGCGACAATACATCGCCTTGCATACCTGCACTTGTACCTGCGGCAGTAGTGCCGCCATTCGAGCTGGCCATTGGCTCCGGGGACTCTGTGCGAAGCATCGCGATATCCTGACCGAGCAGGGATTCGGGCGGGCGCACGCCACCACGGCGCAAGCGTGGTATCGTCCGAGAGCCGCGCAGGTCGGCAGGTGGCGGTGGCGGGAGTGCTAGCAGCGCACTACTGGGTAGCCACGAGAGGAACGTCCGCGGAGATCGTCCCTCGGCTTGTGTCGTCGTCGTCATTGTCGTAGCTGTTGACGGGGTTGGGCTCGACCGCGCACTCGGGGTTGTGGCCGCCCCCGTACCCGAACCTATTCCCGAACCTGTGCCAGGGCTCGAGCCAGTACTCTCTGGGCTCCATGGCAATTCTGGGCGGCGAGTTGGGAAGAACCGACGAGGAGGCACCCACGTCGTGTTCGGTGAAAGACGCGACGACATGTCGTCGTCGTCGTCGTTGTAGATGATGCTGAATCGTCCGCTTCGGGTTCAGGGCCTGGGACTACGTTGTTGTTACCTTCGCGACCTGACGAGCGGCGGCGTGAGGTGAAGTCGGTAAAATCGACGGTCCGAGAACGGGCCGGGAGGCGCCGGATTGATGGCTGGCGCGTGAGCGGTGGGGCCGATGGCGCTGCGGTTGGGGATGGGGGACCCCATCCATCAGGTGAGGTATCACGGAGGAGGACCCAGTCCTCCCGACGTGTTGCAGAGCGCAGCATATGACGCAGGTGAGGCGGCGTAGGGGAGATATGTGGGTCGGTGGAGGCTGGGGGTATCTATGGGATAAGAGCGAATAGGGCGCGAAAAGAGGGAGGACGAACAGGAGCCAGGGTTTGCGTACGTATCGTATAACTCAGAGTTCATACGAGCACCCTCGACTGCACCAGAAGGGTCGACCATACTCTCCAGACTGTCATTATCGTCATCCAGATCCATCTCATCAGGCGGGAGGTAATCGGTGAGATAGAGTGGGCGACGAGCAGTGACACCACGCCCAGTACGGTCGCGATAGATGCGCTGTGATGAAGCGAGGGTGCGTAGGCCCTTGGCTGTGCGGTCCGATATCAGCCGACGGTCGGCCGCTTGTCGTTGACGGCGCTCTGCCATTTCCTGGAGTTATAACTAATGGTTGGCGGTGTGCGTGCGCGGGAGCAGACAACCTGGACGCACCCTGACAAGAAGCTCCGTCAATGTTGTGGTAAACGAATCTCCAGGATCCAGGTCCTCCACGAACGCCTCATAGGATATCGACGGCTCCAATTTTTCAAGTCTTGATCTTTTAACAGCGCCAGAACTAGATTGGAGAGAACGTGGCAAAATAGCGCGATTAGCACTGTTTAGGATGAAGAGGGATATCCATAATAAAATAACAAGCGTACACTAGGCTTTTAATCTTAGCGCTGAGGACGTCGTCATAGTATTCTGGTGTCCTGCGTCATGTCAGTTCAATGATCCTTCACGTACGTGGACTTTCATGCACCATTTACCCATTTCCAAAGGTCTCAAGGGGCAGTCTTTTATAACCACGGAGGTCGACGAAGGAGGGAGAGGCGGGCGGGGTGCTCAAGCGGGGCTCCCTTATTAGTTTGGTCATATTTGGGCGTGTCTGAGAAACAATCTGTGGCGTGGACCCGTCGTCACTGTCGTCGGCCTTGGGGAAACCATGCATGCACAACCACACACCCTCGAGGCGGATATTCTGCTGGATTACCCATGCTGTAGAAACGTGGAGATGAGGATAATCGGGCAAGTGATGCGGCTCGCGCGGCAACATCTCCGGATGCGGGAACGATGGGAAATTCTTGAGTTTCGGGTCTGTGAAAACCCGCGGCGGGCTGTGCACGGCTCTAACTGTTTCCAGTTCAGCCATCACGCAGACCAATGTACTGACTTTACCTTTAGCGTATATTTCATAGACGCTAATTTTTACCATCCAGAGGCGCCTGGCTCCAACTTCTCGCATATAGGTGACTGCTCGTGTTCTGCAGTCCTATGCCTTCGGGGCCCCGTAGCCGGCATTGTATATGAGAGTTACATACTTGGGAGTTTATCTAGGGAAACCAACTTGCATTGACATCGCCTAAAAGTCGTCGAAATCAACGAGGCATCTTCCCAAGGGTGTTTCGCTTGGCGGATATCATCAACACAACGAAGAAAAGGAGGCCGCGGACTTCGTTGCGAATCAGGCTTATAACCTCCGGATTACTCGTCCCAAATACGATGGGGCGTACAGTACTAGTACACGATGGGGTTCCGAAGCCTAAGAAGTCTCGTCCGCTCCAGGTGTGTACGTACTAGTCTCGCGTATTAGTATTCGACTGAGTGATTCTAGTAGGAATGCCATGATCCCTTGTAAAAGCGGAGCCGCCCCCGACAGCGTCGGGCTAAATCATGACCGGCGTGTGCAATTTTTGACAAAATGATCTGCGCGGGCGGACTCTTCGCGACTACATTTTCTTCTTCAATAGAAGACGGGGACTTCAGAATGACATATTGTCTGTCTAAATCTGATTGGCTCTAGTCACTTTATGGTTTTAAAAAGTGAAAACGGCCCCTAGTCCAAACGTACGGGTGAGCAATAGGAAGAAATGATCCTTTTTTTCAAAACGGTATGAATATCATCCCAAATACCAGCTTTTCAACTTGGGCGGGGGGTAAAAAGTTATGAATTCACTTATGTGATATGCTTTGTGGAGCGATTCGAAGGTTAGAACATTTTCGGTACATGTTGTCGCAACAGGTGCGCGACCGCGACAACATTTAGGTGGAATCAAAGGCTTCCATCTCAGGCCGAAAAGAACGTCAACGTTGAACTCAACATTGCCGTTATGTGTCGGTCGCCTACATGGCCTTTCCAACTGAAACATCTGTCATCACGCCTCCACCCCAAACTCCTTACCCTACATCTTCCTATCTTCTATTTCGGTAGAGTTCAGGCCTCTCAGCTTGCCGCCTGAGTCAAAATATCAGGAACAGAAATCACAACATCGAATATATCAAAAATTCCCCATACATTGAAGTGTCTGTCCATGGCATTGCATGGCCTGGTCGTCGGCGAGTAATTAGGGTGCAGAATTCGGGCCCTCTAACGTTATGAATTTACTCAGTTATATAGGTTCGTCTAACTTTGTACTTTACGACAGTGAGTGAAGTGATTCAAAGAAGGTTAGACCTAGGCCTAAGGCCTTTAATATTAGGGCCTGTTCAGCAAACTCCGGTTTCAAAACCGGCACGCGCCAAAATTGCATGGTCCAGCTTCGAAAACGCCTGTTTTGCCAAATTTGGATACGATTTGGCAGGGCCGGTTTTGAAACCGGAGTTGCTGAACGGGCCCAATTATTGTTTTATTAAATTACTTTCGGTACTCGGCCATGTTTTTCACCGGGTGCACTACAACTTTGACCTATGGCAGCATTTTGGGGGGCAGAGAACCGATGGAATCGCAGTCTTCCATCTGAATAGTGTTGGTTGTATAAGTCCCTCCAAAGTTTGCCCGGGCCCCGTTGAGCGGAAGCGCATCCATCTAGTCTTTAAGAACCTATAAAAGGCCAAGTTTCTGAGAGGGACGCTCCGTCACTAGCATCACTCTCAGCTCCTACTGGCATAACCACGCTCACCTTCACATCAACTTCAGCCAAAACCATGGGGGATATCTTTGTCTCCATCAACATTAATAACTGGGGTCCGAAAACAGTCGTGGTCAAGAACGTCCATCTCTTTTGGGGAAAATTCTACAAGGATAGTAAGTCGCCTTAGAGTCTGCCTGTTTCTTCTGCCCGCGCCGGCGTCGTGGTGCCAATAGCCATATCTTGACCTCAATACCTGTATAGACGACAGAGATTCTGAAATTCCCATCAAAGACATTGAGAACACCAAGATCCTTTCCGGAAACAAATTCAAGATCAACTCTCGGGGTCGCTCGGCCTCGTCCGCGGGCACGGAGGGCGAGTTCGACATTTATGAGGACGGCCCGGGTGGCGAAAGAGTGGGTCATTTCTATTGGGATTGCCCCTGGGGAAGTAAATCGAATACATGGAGAATTACCGGTATGAAACCATCCACCTCGTGTACATTCACACGAACAGCTAGATTCACCGAGTACTTGAACAGATCGTAATGCCAAATGGACGATCGACAGTAGTGAGCCCGACCCCAACGGCGGAACCTTGGGAGACATCACGGTGGACTTGTTCAAGAAGGATTGAATTACATATCGGTAAGCGGTCTTGGACTGCAGCTGTTTTGCGCTACTCTAACCAAACTTTGGCTAGCAGCGCCTGCGCTTGATATGGTTGATACTGTTTGAATCACAGTTTTTCCTCGTATACTCTCCCGTTTCTTGTATTGTTGAATCTTGATCACTTGTCACAACACGTCTTTGGAGTCTCTGCGATATGATGTAGTTTTTAGTAGTAGATTACGCTGTACCGTAGTCGTCGGGCAATATTTTGTAAACCACAAGGTGGATAAACGAGCCAGTTTTACTAGTTACGGGCCCTAAATCGACATTTAAGCAAACTCACCTCAAAAGCTCGCTAGCCTACTACGTTGTTGAGTCGGTCTTGCAGGATGTTTAGCTGAGCTGAGCAGATAGAAAGACTGCAAGACCAACTCAATGACATACTGCCGGCAGCAGCTTACTGTGATCACCCGCCGGCTCAAACAACCAGCATAGCATATTGCCAGCAACATAGGCATTCCATTTGCACTCCAAACGCCCATAGCAAGGAGAATCCATGTTGAAAAAAGTCGCCACGCTCGCCACATTTGTATTCGAAATCTATTGAGTGTTGTTGGGGACACGACACACTACCGCGTAATACGCGGCTGCAGGAAGCGCAATGAGGAGAGCAAGGACAGAGAGACGCATGATTGTTGAGAAGAAAGTATGGTGGGCGACGACGGTACCCTTATTTTAAATGCAAACCATCGTTCGGTTCTCCGCATGCCTTTCCCCGCAAGCGGGAAATACCGGTCCAGCGCCAACTTGAGACGCTCCCACGTCCCTATCTTCCTTTCCATACTAGAGGAGTACAAGCCTATCAATGTGCGCCCTCAGTAACCTGAGAGTTTCCGAGTTTCCTGAAACTGAATCCGTGTACAGGCGTGACTATGGCGCCATCTCTACATCAGGCTGCGGATACAGTAGGAGTATACTCATCTTTCGCGAGGTCTTGTCTACTTTCATACATTACGGTATAATAACCAGCGAATCCTCGGTACAAACGTACAAGGGACCAAAAATACATGTACGGTACGATCCAGTCTCCGCTATAACACCCGAAAGACGTACAAAATGTAAACCGTGGAGAGAGAGGAAAGGGTGTAGGTAGAACTGTAGTCATAGAAAAAAGCCCATCCGAGGCGCAGACCTTTTTCATTGACCATGGTGAAGTACTTCCTCAATCATCTTCTTCCTCCCTCGACGCGTAGTCGTTTGCGCACGCGCATAAGCGACTTGCCGAGCTCGTTCATGCCAATGCCCGCACCGACTCCCCAGAAGGGGTCCTTCGGCTCAACATAGACGAGCTCGGCGGGGAACGTGTTGAGAAGCATCGCGCGCAGGTGGCTGTGCTGGCTGAACTTGAGGTACAGCACCTCGTCCATCTAAACATACAGTAGACACCGACCAACAACAGTCGATCGAATAGCATAAGTCAAGAGCAAACCTCTCACCGTGCTGAGCCCAATGCTACCCCAGTCCCGCCGCATATAATTTGCGAACTCTCCACTGATCGCAGTGACCCATCGAAGCTCGGATCGCCTTATCTGTTCGGCAACCTCAGGTTTATGATCGAGGAACTTGTGCGCCTCGTACAAGTGCAGCGCTGTGGGGTACACCAGGTTCCTGTGCACCACGCTATGTGGGGAATTGTACAGCAGCGCTGCGAAATCTCCAAACTCATTGAACTTGAGAACAGGTGGCGGGAGGTCATGTACTGGTACTGGTAACCTGCATTTCGTCAGCTTCTATGTTTTCTTAGACACGCGCAGACCTTCACGTACCATTCACCCATTTCCGACTCGGAAAGGTTTTCAAGTGGCAGGGCTTTTTGACCAAGCGAGTAGATGAATGAAGGAAGAAAACCTAGGAGAAAACCCTAGGAAAGACTCGAGGACCTCCATAGTAGTTTGGTCGTGTTTTGCCTGCCGTCTCTGGGAAAACTGTGGCGGAGTGGCGGAAAACTGTGGCGCATGGGCGCATATGCGGGACCGCGTCACGGTTGAAATGAAGCCGACTATTTTGTGCCTTAATTGACTTCGTCATCGGGCGCTTCCTTTGAGGTTTGTTCACAACACGCACCCAAAACTTTCGGGTTCAGGCTACGTTCAGCCATCACACTGAACCAGTATGAAATGAAGCCTGAACAACTCTCGAACACAAGCAGTCTAGGAAGACGGAAGCGTGTCCTGTCGCCTCCAGAACACCTCATGAAGTACAAAAAATAGGCGTTGTATACTACTATCGTAGTGAGGCCCGATAGCCCACGCTCTGCGCATTCACCAGTCAAGAGGTGGATCGAGTGATATGGGCTCTCGGCCTGAGACCTCGAAAATGGCGGGGGCGCGAGATGAGTTGGGGGCAACCCCACGGTCGTACTCAGGGTCTGCACCAATAGGGACTCGGACCGGAAAAACGGACTTGGTGAACGGTGAGGTCGACAATCTTCAGACTCGATTAACGGAGACCTCGAACGATCGGGAGATCGGCCGCGATTTTTGCGATTTTGGCACGACCCCGTTCAGAAGACGGCTACAACAATGATAGGTAGTGTGACCCGCCCCTCGCGGAGGAGCACCCGGAATCACAGTGGGGATGAATAGAGCAGCGATAACGGAGGATCGAGGAATCTGGCAGTGGGTGTTGTTGAACGGAATCGTGGATGAGAAGTTGTGATTATACCCGGACTTAGAGGACTGTATGTACTAAGTATTACGTATTTCTGTGGAGGGTGAATGTTCATCGGTTATTTTGATTCCTGAGGATCTTCCTGACGGTCGTCAAACTCTGGGAGTTCTAAATCGCCGGGGCGGGGCGAAGCTCCCACTTGGAACAGTAGCTGATCAGCTACAGGTGGAACTAATCCAGACTCGTCAGGACGCTCATCGTATACGGGTTTGGTAGTAGAAGTCGAAGGAATTGCTGAAGAAATGACATCAGGCTGCGGGGGACAATTATCGTCTGTTGGCCAGGAATGTGCGGGGGAGCACTCCGCGGACGGGGAGGACTTGGAGTTCGCCCAGTTGGCTTGGAGGCGGCTGAGGAGGGCTGTATACAAACATGGGGGGCGACGGTTGCCGCGATGGGATTAGGGGATCAGGAACGACAGTACGGGCCAAAGGTGGTGGGGGCCCTATAGGGGTCCCGGTGAAGTAGAACGATTCCAGAGGTGGTGTATTTCATCGTCATTCGCGGAAACAGTAGGCTGGTGTACTTGTTGGGGAGGTATTGCGACGCTCCCCCAGACTGAACCCAGATCGGGAGAAATGAAGGACGCACCTCCACCCCACGGCGATGGAGGGGAAGGAACGACTGGAGAATCAATTGGGGTTGACATCTCATGACCACGAGTCTCAGCAGGGGGTATTACTCCGACAGGCTGTTGTTCATCATGAGTAGGCTGAGAAGAGACCTGAGGGAACTGCGGTACAGAGGGGTCAGCTGGCGGCACAGTTCCAGAGCTAAAAAGCTGTCTGGCTCGCGAGAAGAATGAAGTCGGGCGAACAGAAGTTCTAGAAGCAGCAGAAGAACCAGGAGCACCCGGAGCACCCAGAACACCAGGGCCACCTGCCACGATAAACCCGCTAGGCTCTACACCGGGCCCTTGCGGCGGGACTTGGTGAGTTGGAGTGTAATATTAGCATATGCAGGGACATGTGGGTGGTGCAACCTACAAGATTCTCGGGTCATGCCGAACAGCCCAAGCGACTCACATCGTCACGGAGCTGATCTATACGAGCAGCGACGCCACGAAGCTCTGCTTGACGATCTTCCACATCATGGCCGAGCCACTCATTCAACGAGTTCATATACCTCATGAGCTCACGCTGCTGTTCCAAAGCAGCTAAATGCATAAACCGATTTTCCTGTGTAAAGTCAGATTGTTAGAATTTCACAGCCACTCAGAAAGAGTACAGTACATACCCGAACCATAGCCATCATATCATTGAAAATAGGTGGCAGAATGACGGACTAGGGAAGGTGCAACGTTAGTGAAGTTCATTACGTTACCAGAGACGTCTGCACCTGAGTAAATGGTGGTGGCATGGTTTGTGGAACTGCACTTGGCTGAGTAGATGGCGGCGGGACGTATGGTCCTGGCTGAGTAGATGGCAGTGGCACATATGGTCCCGGCTGAGTATATGGCGGTGGCACATATGGTCCCGGCTGAGTATATGGTGGTGGCACGTATGGTCCTGGCTGAGTAAATGGCGATGGCACGTATGGTCCTGGCTGAGTAAATGGCGGTGACGCGTATGAACCTGCTCCAGGTAGATTAAATGGCGTCACCGGTCCGGAGGCATATGAACCAGGTGGCTGCAATGTGGTTAGAGGGGTACGCCAAACGGCAAGAATTACGTACTAGCTGTGGGGGTGAGTACCACGGACCCGTATCCATAACCGCTGGCGAATCGTGACGTTGGAATCGAACAGAACGACGGGGGCCCCGGGGCCCTGTCGCTTATGTGGGAATGGGTGACCGCGGCGGCACTGGCACCTCCTGTTCCGAGTGCAGTGGGAGCAACATGAGCAGTATCCGAAACTGCCCTCGGGAGCGGGGTTGAAAAATGCATATGCAGTGGTACTTGAGTAGGTGTGATAAAGGATGGTCTATGAAAGGGTAGCTCTCCTGTTTGAAGTTCGGGAACCGGTCGGGACGGATGATGTTCGACAACTTGGCACCTGGGATATGACCTAGCATTATCCAGATCTCGGTTCCCATCCTCAGTAGTGGTAGAAAATGTCGTTGGGGAAGAAATAGTGCCTTCATGTAGAGTGATGTAGAGCCTACGAGCTTTCTTGAGAATCAAAGTAGAGATGCTTTTATTATGAGGGTAGTCGTCGTCCTGCGCCGCGTCCACAAGTTGATTCCATAAACGGCAGAACTGGTGCTGATGCTCTCCCAAAGTATTTTGGATATCAAATCCGCAAAGTATTTCCAGCGCCTTCGATGACGCGTGAATAATGTCGCTTCGGTGGCGCTCCTCTGACGTAGAGTATGTTTGAATCGTTCGCCTTATGATGAAAATAACGTTAGCTAGTAATATGCTATCATCATCTGCGAAAGTGTTCCGAAGGAGAGATTTCGACGCATTCAGTTGCCCGCTTGCAAGTCGGAACCAATTGTCATCGCGTCCTTGCACGCTTGCAAGGGTGATTGCGATAGCATATTGCGCATAGAATGCTGTGACGGGATGAGATATATTCTTCCAACCTTGCACGAAAAGACCGAAATGAATCGATCTCGAAAATCCGTGCCAGTCTCCAAATATAACGCGACGTAGGGTCCACCAAGGTCCAAGAAGTGACGATGCATCGATGGCTTTGACGCAGATTATTATCCGGCGTTGTTTCACGTCCTTGGGTACCAGGTCTGACAACAAAGTACGGTCCATCATCCCAATTAGTGCACGTGATAACATGGTTCGGTTCGGTTTGATGAAGGCTGTCTGAGGGTATTCCAACACTTCCGAATCGCATAGGCTCGGAAGGGCATCGAAGAACTGCTCGAATTCTTCATCGTCGTTCAAAGTTCTGAACATCCACGACAAAGCACGGTAGTCGATGTCCGATTTCAGTTGCAGAGCAAACCGTGCCGCCGCTTTTTGCATAGAGCGCAGAGACGGCCAGCGAAGATGAGACTCCGCATAATGGGTATTATACCACTTGAGAAACGAGGAATCACGGCGCAAGAAGGTGCTGAGGAGCTGATAGATGATGAATAGCGTGTTGGTAACACACCACCAGATCGATGAAGAGAGTGGTGAATAGTAGGGGCTATCATGGTAAAAAATCGGCATGAGTGTGATGCAGGCATACCCAGCAACGCAGAGGGCGATCCACGTGGCTACGACGTTGAATACTGTGCGATTGACGTTGAACAAGAACACTGGGAGACCGGAAAAGAAGAGGAAAAGGGAAAGATGGATAAGAATGGGTACTGCCCGGGTCACCCGGTGCAGGTACAGCTTCTCGAGTCCCTCTGCGTGGTAAGTACGAATTCGTGCCCGGTCGCGTGCACTGTGTCGTCCCTGAGTGGCGTGAAGGTAGGAAAGAGCCCACTGTTGAATGAATACCGCAAGGAGAGCCCCTGTAAGGCTCATAGAGATGCTCAGGAACCAGAGCGCGTTAACCACGACTGCGGCTGTCTGTGGAGAGAATGGAGGTGGGTCAGACGGAATGGGATAGACGATGGGCTGGGAACTGGTGGTATTGGCGAGTAGATGATAGATGTTTTTGAGATAGAATGCCGACGTGTCCTGTGGATTCGGCTGAATGCCTTGAATGGAAATGGAAAGAAGAGCCGCAAGAGCGGCTGAGAAAAGACCCGTCTATACGTCAACGTTAGTATTAAAGGTCCTTGAGGGCAACGAGGTTGATAAGATTGACTCACAAAGATAAGAATTGCGTCACACTCTCCTTTCCACCTTTGAGTGGTTTTCCTATCATCCTCATCCGACCTGTCCAGGTACATGGTGAACAACGCTTCTGATTTGTCTACAGACTTGGACAGCTTGGATGGGTCTCCGTGCTGTCCTTCCGACGGGAGATCCGGCGAGGCTGCAGATTTGCGTGACGATGATGACGGACGTGGGTATCATTGAGAAAGGTCAACCCACATGGATCCATTTCACTCGGCGTTCTTCGAAGTAGCTACGGCTTGAGGTGGCGAGTACTAGGCAAGGTCAGAGAGGTCTTGGATGGACTCGGACCACTGGTAGAGTTTTGTAAACTCAGTTTACACAGGTTATACACAGGTTATGCACAGGTTACTACTAGTATAGACTCAAACGCAAAAAGGCCGCGCCACTGCCGCACCTGTTTCAAACACCGAAGCATCGCAATAATACACTTTCTACTACATACGTATACCGCAATGCCTTCCAACGGACGATACATGTATCCTACTCAGAAAGAGCCCATCATAACTATCATGGCATTCAACATCTTCACTGCAACAGGGAAAGTAGGGGTCTTTATAATGTCCTTAAATTCGATTTGATGAGAATATCATCCAAATGCTCTATTTTCATTAAACGCGGGTGAAGGGTTGGGGTTGTAAGGTATCGCGTGGATTGTGTAGGTGAGTATATATCGCGAGGGAATGGTGATGATGGATGTATGCATACCAAGGGACGTGGATAGAAAAAATATATGGTGAAATGAAGCGTGAATGAGTCCGCACGCAAACAGACTGGGAAGACGGAAACATGAAAGAGGCTACGATCCCGTCGTCGCTAGAACACCTGCAGCTGTTAGAAGTACAAAAAGAGCCACCAGCAAAGCAAACATACACGTAAGAAAAAAAAAGCTGTTAAAAAAAGACAAGGAAGAGAACGGGGCATACGGTCATAGAAGATGTTATAGCTAGACGTAACCGTTTTTTTTTCGTTCAAACTCATTGATTGCTCGTTGGTCGATCATCTACTTCCTTCGATGCGTAGCCGTTCGCGCACGCGCATGAGAGATTTGCCGAGCTCGTTCATGCCATTGCCCGCACCGTCTCCCCAGAACGGATCTCCCGACTCGACATATTCAAGATCGGCGGGGAAAGTGTTAAGAAGCAGAGTGCGCAGGTCGCCATGCTGGCGGAACTTGAGATATAAAACCTCGTCCATCTATCCAACCGCACATCGCGATCAGCACAAGTTGATTGAAAAAAAAAAAGTTGATTACTTACCGTGCTGAGCGCGACATTTCCCCAATCCCGCCGCGTAAAGTCTGCCAGCTCTGCGCTGATAGCAGTGACGTCCTCGACGCGCTCACATTGCCTGATCCGATCCGCAAGGTCGGGTCTATGATCGAGGAACTTGCGCGCCTCAAAAAGATGCAACGCCGTCGGGTACAGTTCCTCCTCATAAACCACACTATGCGGCGAATGATACAGCAACCCGGAGAACTCTCCATAACCATTGAACTTGAGAACCGGCGCCATGCTTCCCCCGGCACCTGCACCGAGCGATGGCGATGGCATTGACATCGTCGCGTTAACTAGCACGCTACCCGGTGGTTGCATCCCCATTTGAGCCTGCGCGTGGCCAGGTGTTCCGACTGCGGGCGATGGCATCGACATGATGGGTCCTCCCCCGCTCTGCATAGGTGTGGGCATGGGCATGGGAACGTGCCCAGAAGATGGACTTGGCATCATCATTTGCATCGAAGGGCCGGGTCCGGGTGTTTGAGCCCCCCTTGTCCTGGGTGTACCGAGGTTCGCACCAATATAAGGCGTCGAGCCGGCTGGCGCGGGATTCGGCATGGGTATGATCGTGCCTGGGGGAATCACTGGTTGGCCTTGCTGTGGTGGGGGTGCAGGCTCGGGGTTGGGCATCTGCATCATCGGAGAGTTTGTCGGCATGCCTGGCGGACCGTGTTGTGGCGTCATAAGGCCTGCGCCGGGCGGCGGCCCTTGCTGCTGCTGTGGTGCATACTGCGCCTCAGGCATGGACATTGTCGGCGCGATAAATTCCGGTCCCATATGGTTCATGGCGGCTCCCAGCGATGACCCGGGGTACTGGTCACGCGGTCGACGGTTGAAAAGACCACGGCGAGTTCTGCGGGATCGAACGTTGCTGTACGTGGTCGGCTGGTGAGATTGGTGTTGGGGCATGTTATTTGTGCCGCCTATACCCCAGGAATTGTACTGCGCGCTCGGAAGCTGGGTGAGGATGGGTCGGAAGGGTGTGCTTGAGAGAATGTCCTTGGGTGGACGTGGGAGGGGATTGTGCCCACGATGGTGTCGCGAGTACTCGTCATCATAGTCTGAACCTGAATATGGTGACTCTGTATCGCTCCTATCGGATTCCGACGATTGGGACGAGCTACGTCGGTGGTTGTCCTGACGGTGGCGTGTGCGGTGACGTTGGGAGCGACGGGAGCGACGTGGGATTACGGGTGGCATTTGATCTCGTGGATCGAGAAAATTGGAGTAGTTGTTGAAATTGGCCGGAAAGGTCATCGGCACCATCTGGGATGGGATAACCGTGGTGGCGCCAGGGCCTCCTGCCCCGGGTGCTCCTGCTGCACCCGGAAATACCATCGGGGCAGAAACGGGCATCTGGTTGGTTACGCCATTGGCAGTGACGGGGGCGATGGGGATAGCAGAATGTACTTGTGGAATCCCAGGCTGAACTAGGTTCTGCCCTGGTTGAGTGACTATATGTGCCGGTCATCTGATGACTGCTTTGTACGACAATGAAAACTCCACGCACCTGCAAATGCACCAGGATACTGCAAGATCATGGGAGTCGTATAGAGATACTCTCTCAGGGCTTTTTCCCTTTTCCTCATCTGGCTCCGTTTGAACGGATTCCACGTGGTGGGTGTCGTGAATTGGGGATACCCGGGATATACTGGGGGCATAAACCCTGGAGGTACTGGATATTGATCATTTCTAGAGGGAACGTTGCCCATAGATGAGAGATGGGCAGTCGTCGTCTATGAACGAAGGAAGCACCCTACGGACCCACGGATAAACTCGAGCCTCGTGTCTCGCTCGATCGACGTTCATGTTCGTCACGGCCCGGCCAATCCGAGAAAAAATAACTTTTTCAAATTCAAATAGCAATTTTATCAAATTAAAAAATCAAACGAATCTACCTCCGCCTTCGCGGTGGTGGTGAACGAGAACGAGAACGAGGAGACCTAGACGGCGACCGCCTATCCCTCGGTCCCCGATCCCGGTCACCCCACGGTGCTCGCGGAGGCGGCGATTCTCTCCTAGGATGCGGCGGGCGCCTATCCCTCTCCTCCCTAAACCGTCCTCCTCCATCACGGTCTCGCTCCCGCTCCCGGTCACGGTCACCCCGACCAGCACCAAAATCGCCTCCGCGCTCTCCACGACTACGTGCGGGCTGAGGCGGTGCATCCGACCCACCACGCCAATGCCCCCCTCCGCGACCCGCGCCAGGTGCCGAGCTACCCGGTCCAGAGGGTGCATTAGGTCCACCACGGCCGAGTCCCCCGGCGCTCTTCCAGCCATTCGCCGGTGCAGCAGAGAATGCCCCACCGGGGCTCTTCAACGTCGGCGAGTCGGAGAAGTTTGCCTGAAGGTTCTTGGGTAGCATCACGGCGACGCAGAGGTAGTCACCCGGGACAAAGCGCAGCTCATCGAGTGTGCGCGCGTCTTTCTGTCGGTCGGAGCTGTCTTGCACTCCACTGTCATCGTCGAGTAGTCGCTCGGCGGTGCCAAGGTCGCCCAAGGTGTCCCGCGAGTATACGATGCCGAGGTCCTTTTGCGCAAACTGCCCGCGGTTACCCGCGTCAGCGTAGATAGTGCGGAACGAGTAACGCGACAATGGGTGGCGGTACTCGATTGTGTTCGGCGCGGAATTGCGGATGGTGGTCAGGAGCTCGAAAAGCGTGGCATCTTTCCTTTGAGAGACCTGTCAAGCTCGAGACGTACATGGAGAGAGCCAGCCCCATATATGAGGACGTACCACGTGAATATCTGCAGCTCATCTGTAATCGGGAGAGGGCCATCTTGAAATTGGGACAATCGGTGAAATGAACCAACTTTGACGAATGCGCGTATGAGAAAGGGTGCCGTCTGGGAAGAAAGAGTGAGGGAAAATCAACTGACGTGAAGGAGCTTCACTCACTTTTTCACGGTCAACAATGGGTTGACCGGCGGGTGTTTTCTCCTCCATTGTTTTTGAAGTACTTGAACTTTCTTTCTCCCGCTTGAGAGGATACGGTACAGTAGTTGCAAACCCTGTGACTGGGAGACGTTCAAGACTACCGAGCACAAACATCATCAAATAAGGCCTACCATCTCAAATATTCACACGCTGGCCAAGGTCACTCATCACCAATTCGTCGTGTCTCTTATCGAGAACACAACTTACTATCAGTATGACTACCCCCAGTAGCGCGGCTTGGTTAAGTTGGTGGGTAGTTTAAGGATTTCATACTTTCAATTATTCCCCAGGGTCAACACAATTCCAAGGGTCTTGCAAACCTTCAGTTTTCTGTTCTGTTTCAAAAGAGACGAACAGAATTCCCATACATTAACGCATACAATATATGTAGAACTGCGCAAACTCCAACTATGGTGGTACCTCTTCTTGATCTTTGGGCCCCGGTGAAAACGAGAGCGCACGTTGACAATGAGTTGGGCCGAACCGCAGAGACGCTTTCCATTTTTGTGGCACAGCAGCTGACGCGGGAATAAGTTACAGTAGGACTGCCGAAAGGATATGCGAGCCACAGCGTTGGCGGGATGATGGGGATGCGACTCGCCACACTTCTCAACTTCCCATACTCGAAATTGAGTCAATTGACAGCGTGCGGTGATAGCAAGAAAAGGATGGTTAAATCTATGGTTCCGTACTCAGAGCCCGAGGTACGCCCCCAGCGTTGGAGTTCTGGACCGCGCGTTCTAATTGGCAAATACCACTCAGCACTCAATACTAAATGCCGACATTGTTCCTCCGGCAGAGAGGACCAACAAAGTCCTCCCATGCCTCGAAAACTCACCAAGTGCGAAGGTCAACAACACTCCAAGGTCCCACTTAGTTTCTCCGAGATTAACGTGAAAAACACCCAGAAAGGAGTTACTACTTTTTTCATTTGCAAAACGACGTATTCAGTACATCAATTGATTCCGGTAAACAGAGCCGTTCCACAGCGGAAACATGCGCATAAGTGGTATAAGGCGGGATTCAAGCAATTCGATTGCAGGGTATGTCAATACCACGCGCATGAGGAAGGAAAGAGATAGAACAAGTCGGCGTCGCCGACGCAACGTGGTACGCATCCATAGAGCGCAATGAAAAGAACATAGAAGGCCATCCGTTTAAAAAAGAGTGATAAGTGCCGTCTCAGACAGGTGAGGGAAGGATAAACCTCGGGTATGAAAATGGGCTGGTTGAATGGTAATGAAAAACTTGAGGGGAGGACGATCAGTTCGACCAACGCGACCTATGCCTGCGGTGCGTGCGGCTGCGGCGATACGCTGACAAGGAGTCGGCGGTATCTGGCTCCGGGGCCCTCTTACATTGGCCATTGTTGGACCCGTCGTCGCTGGTGGATGGGGATGGAGACGCCGCTCCCTGCACGATGTTGCCAGTGGATATCGCAGCAAGATCGGTAGTAAAGGTACTTGCCGGCATCGTGGAAGTTGAGGCCGCAAGCCGGTTGTCAGTCGGTGCAGGAGTGCTGGAGGCACTAGTGGAAGAAGGGGACATCTTGTTGGACGTGGCGGGGACGGTGGGATTCATCGCTGGAGCATTGTTTGGAGCCGCGTGAGGCACAGCAGCGCTTCCACTCCCGCCCCCGGGCACGCAACCCGGAGCGAGGTCCCCTGCGGTGGCGTTAGCAGGACCGTCAGTAATCGCGACGCAGCCGGGTAAGTATTGCATCAAGTGGCCCGGGTCGTCATGTTCTGCAGGAATAGGGTTCGGCGCGAAACACGCATTATTCTCATCGCCTTTGTAGAGGCGGTTCTCGTTCTTGAAAACTGGACAGTCTTCGATGACGCCAGACAATGCAGTACACTGCGCCACCGCGCGCGAGAGTACGCTCTTGTCCCAGCCATCCATGAAGTCCCCATGCAGTCCGTAACCGGTCGGGTCACCATTGGAGAGGACGAAGCGGCCACCGTCGTTTAACTGGTTGAACGGCTTTGGGTAGAACCAAACCTCATAGAAGATGGAGATGAGATGGTGTGGATGCGAGGGCGGACATTGACCGTTGTCGATTCCGCTAGGGAAGGCCATGTGGGACTTGTGATCGGGAGAGTCGAGATTTACGCCATCCCAGCAGGCAGGGAAAAAGACTTGAGCCCTGAGGCCATCCGGGCAGTTGGTGTTGGTTAAACCCGGAGTCTGCGGCACTCCAGGACCATTGAAGTTGAGGCTGGTGAAAGCTTCAGGTTAATAGCAATCGTGAAGGTCCGGGAAAAGGGACTGACCAGAGCCAAGAGATGGCCTTGGATTCCTGGTTATTTGGGTTACTTCGGAGCAATGGGTTTCCAACGAGTATGCGAAGGCCGTCTGGAATGGTTTCCACGGTCTCGCCGTTAGCGAAGCGCTGGAGATAGTAGCTACAATATCGATAAGGGGGAATTCGCTTCTTTAAGTGCTCTGAAGACCTACACGAGCATCCCGCCGTGCCCAACAGCTTCCAAGGATTTGTTCCCGTGCTCGTAGAACTGAGGTTGCCAATCAATTTATCATTTCCAACAGGCATTGAAGTAAAGCTAGCTACGTACCAGCTGTGGAATCCAATATGCAGACTTGTCGTCCTTGACCATGCATGTCGTGCAATTCGAGTTACGCAAATCCTCAAAAGTGGTGTTAAAGCCGATGGCTGATACGGGGAGATCAGATTGACTTGAGTGACGCTTTATGATGTGACGCACCGTTTGAACCCATAATGGTATGAGAGTGACCACTTGGGCGTCCCGCCGGAGCGACGATGGGGTCGACTCTGGCATTCAGGACAGGCTGTGAACATGGCAGACGCCAGAACGCATTAGTGGAAGGTAAGAGCAGAAGCCCTGCAGTGAAAAGAGTGACAATCATCCGTGACAGATGCGACGACCCAGAGAAAAATAAAGGAGAGACAAAAAGGAGTGGAAGAGAGGGCAACTAGGAATGGTGATGGACTGACCTAAAGACGAAGGTGCCGTATTTATGTGGATTACAATCGAGTCGATTGACCATCCTTGAGGGTAGCAATAACTCGGAGGGTGTTTCCTTGGTTTACCTGGCAACCATCTCGTTGTACAGTATCGGCGAGGGCAAACCGTTATGAATATGGCAATTGGCTTTCCTTCCTTGCGGGGTACGATCGCTGCCACCGCACAATCGACCCTCAATTTTCTGCGTCTGCGCTCGCAAGATAGCATAGAGCTGAGACCGTGTAATGCGGGGAAGATTGCTAACAACGGGATGCTGACCGACAGCTTGAAAGTTTCACGGGGTTGTATTCTTCAAGATGTTCCTTGATACTCAATATACTGTACCTCTACATAATTGCCTCAAAATCAGATAATCCGGTTGCCCTTAATAAACGTTTCCAGTACTGTTACAGTACAGTACATCGTACCAATTATAACGCCCATTTCAATTTTAACCTACTTAGAATACTGACGACTGCGCTGCTAAATAATTTTTCCGAGTCTATCCGATAGCCGACCTTTTATCGAGGATTATGTCATATTTTCAAGGTGTTTGGGAGCGCGCAAGTCTCGGCGACCTGACGAGGCTGACGTTACTTCAGTTCCGCTCCGAAGGTTGCTCCGCACTTGGGCCCTTTGCCTTTCGCCGCATGGCAGTGATCAAGCATCGGCAGTGGAAGCCCCTCCCTCGCAACCCGTCCAGTAGACGTACCACCACTCTCAGTGGAAGCTCCCTCCTGTCCCCCATTACCCCAACTTCCCCCCTAGTCGTTAGGCAAGGACAAGAGCACAATTTGCAGAAATTGAGTTTCTGATGCTTTCGGTGCCCGATGTTTCCCGGCGGCTCATCTGGGCTGCAGGACGTCTGAGGTGCCTTTCGTGGATCGGAGGTTGTAGCCCGATCGATCAGTTGGTCTCGGAATAAACTCGGCGTCACCAGGGGCGACCCGAAAGACAATATTGTCCGGTGGTCGGTCCCAGGTCCTCTCAACTCAGCAGGGCCCCTTCTTAGCAGACCCAAAGCCATGCTAAATCGTTTCGTAATAATTCCAATATGAACTTGGATCCCGACCATTGCCTGCTTCCTTACCGCGTCCCTTGTCGTTCCAGACGCATATTGCGAGTCATATGCACGAGTTTTAAAGGAGAAAAAAATGACAAAGGATCAAGGCACCTGATGTCTTCGCGAGATCAAATCGCATTTCATCTCACCAACAAGGGCGGAAAGTGACCCACTCTGCTGACTGTAAGGACACCGTCTCGGTAGTTAGCTTCCTTGGCTCAGTTCTCATTATTACTTATCACGGGGGCTCATTATTACGGATCGCATTGATATGACATGATGATGTACGTACTGTACTGGACCGTAGTTATAAGTTACATTACGCGCATGCTCATATTCAATCTTTTCGTTCCAAAGTCCAGTTCCATCAATCCTATGACAACTAGGGTTCGACATTTCAACCCGATGTTGATAGCGCGGCAGGCGTTCAGGCCTGTAGTGTGATGACGGACAACGAGATACAGCAAAACTTTCCCCATAAGTCAAGCGGTACGCTCTCTAATGTACTCTGCCATAATTCTCCCATGCTAGTACACGGCAAGTCCTGCAATTCGATACTTCGAACATCGGAGCGGCGTATCTCCACACAGAATCTGATCAATCCGTCCAAAGAGTGCGGTATATTACAACAACTACAACCTCCAGGCTGGTGAGCGGCGGTCGCTGATAACCTGAAAAAATGACTACTTCTGTGCGTTGGTGGTGCTTTCAAACGGGGAAGGCGCAGATAGATACACGGTTTCCAAATCCCCAGGTCGGCCATCTGCAGTACCCGGCGATGTTCGGTAAATGCCAACTGCTCATAGAATGACGAAATGCTCAGCTCGCAATAGGGAAAACGAGTTTCCTTGCAGGCACTGCCTTCTTACCCTCATTTTTTTTCAAGTCCCAATCTCGGGTCCTCATTTCCATTTTCCAATAAAGCACCACCTGGAAACAGTCAACTCGAAAAATAGTCTCTAAAATCTTACTTCGGTTTAGATGCTGTACTGAACGTGTCATGCGAAGTACGGTCATGGTAACTTAGGACGATATATACTGTAGTGCGTAACTTAGTACGTGCAAAATTACAGTAACCGAGATCACGTGTGCGTGACATGTCGCACGAGCAGCGCGATATGGCCGAGCCCGTCCAGTCTCACTTGACACTTGACACTGTTCGATCATGACCCTCCCAGAGAATTGATTGGAAACCAGGGACAAAATTCTACTGCATCCAGGAACGTCGAAAAAAGGCATCAATACATCCTTTCGGCATCGATCTGTGATGCTATTATGGTCGCGAGGAAGAGTGAGCGGAAGATTTTTTTTTTCCTTCCGGATACGCTATATTCATACAGTTGAGCAGAATCACCCATTGTCGCCCAACACTGCCGGTACATTCTGCCTTTTTCGTCCGTCAATCCAGAAGGTGGAACTGGTCATGCTGCACGACACACGATGATTATTCATACAGGGCAAGGAGACTTATTGACACGATATGTGTGCCAAAAACGGCTTTACCGGTCTTGGAAAAGTGGCGTGTCCTCTCGGTGCAGGAAAAGGTGTGCGAAACCTCTTTTCCTCTCTCGTGGGACCTTGCGCTAGCAGTGCCACACGTCTCCAAAACTGACCCTAATCTTGAAGCTTGAAGCTTGAATGCTCGAACGGGTTTACTGTAACCCTTATCTCTTTGTCAAGATCGCACAACAAACTAGGGTAAATGTAACCCCTCAAAATCGTGTATCCAGTAATCCATGCTGGACCTCATCGCAATCTGAGGAACCGGCTTTCTGAGCTTTTCTGTTTCTAGTGATGCCGTGCAGGGCTACCATCCGTCACATAGATTTGCCAGCATTCATTTGCCACTGGCAGTGCTCCAAAGTGCATTGCCTACTCCAGGAAACGACCTACTTTTGCAGCGTCTACTTAATCACGTCATCGCGCATCAATTCTAAAGGACTTCTTTAAAATTTTTCGTATGTTTTCCTAATACTCGCTTAACGCACAGTATTCGAAAGTTCGGATAAAAACAGTTAGAGATGTGGCCTAACCGAGCCGCCGGCAACTCGAAAATTCTGTGGCTTCGAAGTGAAGGCAAGAATAATGCTGAATGGGGCTTGTACTGTAACGTAACCCACCACTTTTTTTTTCTCCTCTTAGCGCTTTTGCCGTCGAGGAAGCAAACCCCTTTGAGAACGGGCTATCGCTTAAATTTCGAGGCACGCAATCAAAATGAGGTTAGTCGAATACGATGGCTAGACGGAAGCTATCTTATCTCCATCCTGTACAATTGAATTAATCATAAGGCGCTCTTCATAGAACATGGCATCAGACTTTGGATGCCAGAGCATTGTCACTCTTCGTACAGTATATGGGCGTTGAGCGCTGAGAGTCGAAGGTATGGGCATCAAAACTTCGAGACCGATCTATTCGTATCTATCAATCGCACAACCAAAAGAATTACAGTACGTATTCACCAGCGGATCCGAAATCGATTGTACGAAATCTTTGTCAACAAAGAGAACGTATCCTTCTTCCTTGCACACTTACGAGTGCACAAATAGATACGGTATGCGTACGAGGTTAGCATACAGGTCTATCTTCACCTCCGTCAATACTATGTGCCAAAAATAAAGGAAACCGCCACTGGCAGAACGATGAAAAGCAAAGAAAGAATTCAGCGTGCGTCGCAGACGCGATCCCTGCGCATGTCAGGTGTGCACGAAAAGAAACAGTGGCTGTCTAGTTCGGGAAAAAAGTACGAAAAGCGAAAAGGAGGGTTGGTTGGATGGAATGGTTAGGTGGACTGGGGGCGAAATGAAACGGATTATGCCGAAGGGCCGCGCATCGCGCGATGCCGGCGAAGCCTGTTCACCTTGACATCATCGGTTACGGCGGTGCGCGCAAAGGGAAGAGCAGCATCGTCGGACTCGGACTCCAGCTCGAATCTCCGATATCGACCGGGACTTGAACAACCCGGGACGATGTCTGCGTCGGTCGCGGGAGCAGGGCCATTAGTCACTGCGACACAGCCAGGCAAGTATTGCATTGTTTTGTTGAGGACGACATCGTTGGGTTGGGGAGGGGGGGCGGAGCAATTGTTCATGTCATCGTCCGAATTGAAGCGACCTTCGTTCTGGAACACCGGACAGTCCTCGATGACGCCAGAGTCTGCAGTACACTCCACCACCGCGCGGGAGAGCACGCTGCGGTCCCAGCCGTTGAGGAAGTCGCCGTGCAGACCGTAACCGGTCGGGTCGCCGTTGGCGAGGACGAAGCGCCCATCGTCGTTTCGGGGATTGAACGGCGCCACGTTGAAGTACACCTCATAGAAGATGGACACGACGTGGACTGGATGTGTGTACGGGCACTGGCCGTTGTCGATGCCGTCAGGGTAGGCCATATGAGACTTGTGATCCGAGGAGTCGAGGTTTACACCATCCCAGCAGGAAGGGAAAAAGACTTGAGCCCTGAGGCCATCTGGGCAGTTGGTGTTGGCGAATCCTGGAGTCTGTTCTTCCGGAGGACCATTGAAGTCGAGGCTAATTCATGCATTGTGTTTTAACAAGCGGAGCGGAAAGAGGGAGCGGAAACCAACCAGTTCCAGGAGATTGCCTTGGATTCAGTGGTGCCGGTGTTGTTTCGTGCAGACGTGTCCCCTGTGATCATGCGAAGGCCGTCTGGGAATGCTTCCACGGTCTCATTGTCGGCGCATCGCTGGAGATAGTACCTGTACAACCAATTATGGTACCTTCACTGTTTAAACGATGCCGGAAACCTACACGAGCATTCCTCCGTGTGTGACTGCCTCGAAATCTCCGTTCCCGTCCTGGTAATACTGAAATGGAAATTGAGTTCACTATTTCTCTATGGGCATTTACGTGTGGGCGTGTACGAACCAATCCGGGAATCCAATATGCTGATTTGTCGTCCTTGACTTTGCATGTCGTACAGTCGGAACATCGTAGGTCCGTAAAAGAAGTATTGTATCCAATGCCTAGCAATAGCAATCAGATATTCTTTTATAGTTTGTTGGATACAAATAAGCGCACCACTGGAACCCATAATAGTGTGGGCATGGCTACTTGCCTGCCGGCAGCGACGATAGGGTCGACGCGAGCGTCGAGCACGGCCTTACCACAGGGCAAGCGCCAAAATGCATTAACAGAAGAGACGAGGAGCCCCACGGCGAAAATGGAGAAGATCATCATAAAGACTGATAAAAAGAGACCAAAAAAGAAAGTTGTGAGAGGAATGAGCCTGTGGATGCTGGCATCCCGGGCTCTACCTGAGGGGTCTTTATACTACTCGCAGATTATGCAGGGCACTTTTCATATTGCCGGCGGTTAGAAGAAACTCGTACCAAATTTCAGATTACCAGACCAGATCTGAACATACCGCATTGAAGCACCTAGCAACAATCTGCGGATTTCTCGTCGGGAAGGGAAGAATACGAAAGCACATTGATTAATTGGGTGAGTGATGTCTATTGCCGTCTTTTCGCCTTCCCTTTGAATAATTTGGCGTGGACACACCCACCACCGGGCCGCACCGTGGCCAAGCCGGCTACCTCAAGGCAATGTCGCCCAGCCATGGGAAGGCAGTCAAATTTCTCCTAGAAGTTAGGAAGACACGACATGTCGAATGTTCCATTGAATGTGGGTCGTGTCCACTCTTCAGTAGTATTACCATGAAGGGATATCCAAGACGGCACTGCCTAGACTTTCTGTCAACTTGCTAGGCTCTGCCGAGTGGCGTATCTCCATTTAGAACAGACTTGCTCGTTGGGCATGGTGCATTACTATAAACTGTGACCACAAATTACGCTCATACAGTAGGTGCTGAATAAGATGGCATTCTGCGGGACCGATAATGCCATGGGATCCATGATTTGAGCAGATTGTTCAATGACGATTCCTTTCTCTTGAGATCTGACGATCGATGTAACACAACAGCCCCGCTTTAGCACAGAAATTTGTTTCGATCCTGAATATCTGACCCGACTAGTGGCGTTGACATCTTCGTTAGTTGTTCAACTGGCCTGGGACGAACAAAATAAGAGCATCGCCACAAAATTAAAGAAGCAACAGAACCATCCAAGTCTTTTCCCTCTTCAACCATCTTCTTTCCTGCTCTTGTGCGCGTTTCCAATAATGAAAACCGGCCCCAAAACTGTGCCGAACGTTTGGAAGTCACCCTACACGCGTCACATTAAAACTGGCAGTCACCTGGTACCATTGGCTTTCAAAGCATCGTGTTCTTAATGCGGTGGTATGAGTGATAGTGGGGCTAAGTTCAAAGCGGCGTTACAGTACTCTGGAAACTGCGTGTTGACTCGACACCACGAGTGTCACGTGTTTGACATGGTACTGTAGTATCATGTGATTTTTTTGACGCGTCCCCGTCGCCCGAGCGTTGACCACCTAGCTCTGCTTTCTCTTAAACTTTTATGTGAAGCACCTCTACGCGATCCCCGAAGATCTCTCGCTACATATTGGTGGCCTTAGCAATATCAGACGCCCGTACAATAATGACCAACGATTCCGTCATCCATTCGGTAGCAGGTGCCGCGGCGGCATTTTGGCCATGACAGCGACATAGTGAGTGTCTGAAACTTCTGTAGTGCCCACGGTGTTAGGGTGCTCATCCACGTGTGCACAGCCCACTCGTCTTTCTCTCGACACGTGCGGCAAATGAGACGAAGGGCCAAAACAAGGTGATCTACTATTGTTCTCTAAGGGCGATACCACCACCGTTGCCCGAGGGTCAAATCTCCGTTCTCACTTTTAACGCCTGTTTTAGTCGACTTATCAGGCCGTTGTTGATGTCTTGAAGCACGATGGGTTCCGAGGATTGTATAATGGACTTAACTCGAGCCTTCTTGGTATCGCTGTGACTAACGGGTGTGCCTCGCTAAATTTTCTTATCGATTGTTGCCTCATGCTGAAACTCGTGACTACTGTGGTTTACTAGGGTGTATTACTATTTTTACGAGAGTACGAAGGGCGTCATCGTTCAATCTCGAAGAGGTACTCAAGCTCTCTCTACCCTCGAATCCATGCTGGCTGGGCTGATCGCCGGTTCGCCGTTCCGTTCATCGTGCCTTTGTCACTTGTTCTTAGGAAAATTTTCTCAGGCTCCGCAACGACTATCATCTCCAACCCTATTTGGGTAATCCAAACTGCTCAAACTGTGAGCGGGATGGATGAAGTCTCAAAGGAAAAGTCCGTGCTTCTACAGAAGCGTCTTGGACTTTTTGCAACGGCAGCAGAGCTTTTGCGTACCGGCGGGCCCTCCGCGTTCTTCCGTGGTCTCGGTCCCGCACTTGTCCTCGTTGTGAATCCAGTACTACAGTACACTGTTTTTGAGCAGCTCAAGAACGCACTTGTGCGCCGCCGTCGTATGGCTGGCCGCGTGAGCAGGCTCACCGATTGGGACTTTTTCTTACTCGGTGCCATCTCCAAGCTCGGTATGCCATTCAGGCCATCTTACTTCGATGAAGTGATGTTGATTCCTCGCATGTGATCGGAAAGTTGCGACAGGGGTAACATACCCATATATGTGGGTCGATTTCCGTCCAATTCCAATACTGTAAATCTGATGATGGCCATATTCCTTGAAGCGTCGTAAAGTCCCGCCTACAGGCCGGGCACGCTACAACAACACGTTATCGTTCTGCGCTACATGGTTTACGTACTATCATTGCCGAGGAGGGTATGAGTGGGATATACAAGGGTGCAGGCCCAAAGCTTCTTCAAAGCGTGCTGACGGCCGCCATCTTGTTTGCGAGTCAGAGACGTATATATGAACTGACGAAGGTGACGCCCTCGTTTCTATATCAGAATTTACATCCACCCTTACTTTCGTCCTAGGCGGTTGTACCCGTGACGGCGAAGTGACCTGCTTCATCTGCATCGTTCTAGCTTTATGCTAATATCGCAATGGGATGTCGAATTGACCCAGTAAATCAGAATATCTGATTCCGGTGCGGATTTACAACCGTAGCAAGTTACTCACACATTATAATCCATTCCAACTACCACCACTCCTAGGGTCAGGTCACTCAGCCTGCGCACAGAAATGGCTACGAGTGAAAAAGCGCACTAACAGGCTAAAACCGAAAAGTAGAGGGGTTGCATGAGAGACGAAATTGCACCTAAATTGAACGTGCTGGCCTCCGAGATCCCTAGGGTATCATTGATGCTATACTCAGCAAGTTTGCCGAATGTTGCTGTATTCATGGGGTACGCCCAAATGAGGTCAAGGTTATCGAGTTGATACTGAGCAATATGGACCCCTGGTTGACTGGGACAGTGCGGGTGACTGGCCCATCGCCGCTCAATGTATGCCATTGCCTTCGTTCAGGGTAGACGGAGGGAGCTGGGCACACGTAACATGAGGTGGACACTCTGTCCATGGTCGATATTGTCCTAGATTCAGGCTCGGATGATGTCTTCCCACACTATCGTAGTAATGAGCTGAGACTAACCGTGGCAGCACCGAGCGCTAGTGCCGGCCCGGTGCTTCCGCCAACCATGCTGCGCATCAGTTGCGCATCTCAGTGGATGCGCAGCATGCTTCGTAACTGCTGTCCTAGACTTTGGTCCATACTCAGGCCCCGGACGCGAAAGGCCATAATTTGGCCATTATGGAACTCATTATTGGAGAGCAAGATTCCTCTGCGGAGCCGAGGTGGGCGTTCTTGGTACGAGGAGAAAAGCGTCGGGGCCAGCTTGAAGATACGTCAGTGATCGCACTTACTGATACAATGATGCAATGTAGCTCACATGTCGGGTTACTCACAGAAGTCAGACAAGTACGGGTGATCAGGGGAACACGCCAACAACCGCACGTTCAATGCGTGACTCCCAGGCCCTCACCACCATCTCTGACCTTCCAGTGGAACTTCTTCAACACATTTTCAGTTATTGTACCGCGATCGAGGATCCTCTTTTTGGACATCATGTCTACCCCGCTTGGATAGCTATCACCCATGTCTGCAGTCGCTGGCGAGCCGCCGCACTGAGCTATTCCTCACTCTGGACCTCGATCAGCACCAAAACTATGGGGAAAAGATGGATCAAAGCTTTCATCGAACGCTCCAATCCGTCATTTATCGACCTCACTCTCAAGTTCGACCTTGAAACGGATAGGACCAATCATTTTCTGAACGTAGATGAAGTTATCACCCTCTTCACCGGATGCATGAGGTTGCGTTCCCTCCGAGTCATTTGCAAAATCAGGATTGTCCGCGAGCTGCTAGGCAAGCTACATACAGCGACACCCATTGTTCCCTCTCTTTGTCCGTCATCGATACAGATATGCGCCCTGTCGTACTCCCTGATAATATACTTGGGGGGCAGGTGCCCGTCCCTACAGTGCGCTTCTTCACAATCAGCAGCTCCATCATCGCACCTCGTTGGTTCCTTCGCGGCATTACCCACTTTACATCATACCAGCTAATATCACTCCGAAGTCTGCTCGATATCCTACGCCAAATGCCCGCACTCCATTCCTTCACGCTAGAGGGTCGTGTCTTCAACGTGAGAGGCCCCGCCGCCCCACGGGACATCCAAATTCCAATGCCGAACCTCATGTATTTCACAGTAAATGTCCACAAAAGATCACCTACACTCTTTGTTCAGCTCCTCCAACAACTCGTACTACCAGAAGGCGCCAAAAAAAGTGTGCGCTTGCACAAGAGTTTATCGCACAACCCGAAGATTTGGAGTCCCTTCGTACTGGGCATCCCTTCTTACATACGAAAGGTCATTGAAGCGGCCAACGGGTTGCGGCACGTTCAACTTTCTGGTGGATCTCAGAAGGGGAGTTTCCGCCTGTGGACCGGTGATTTGGGCTATGAAGAGGCAGAGTTTTCCTTCGAGTTCAGTTGGGGGGCTCAGGGAACTGGAAACGGTCCTCTTTATCCCGTCATCGACTTGGCGGCACTGTGCGACCTTTTAGGTGTAGAAAGGGTACGCACACTCACGCTCCGTACAAATTCACAAGATTGTTTAGGTTCGGGAGAATCATTCCGACGGATCTTGTTGCGAAAGCTTCCTGATGCGGAGGTGATGGAGTAGTGTGTCTATGCAGTGCAAGAATTACGCTCTCCATCATGATATTCAGGAGGCGCACCTGCCGTTTTTCCGAAATTGCGGAGCGTATACTGGCCGGGTGCAAACTACTAATTCCACGAAAAGTGTTGGAAGAACGGTGCGCGCGCGCGGGAAAACGAGCGGGGGGTATATTGCGGTTTGGGCGAGGGTTGTGGGCAAACGCGCGAGGGTGCTCGGGCAGTAAATACATGCACTATATACTGGAAAATGGCACACAAATGGAAGGAATTATAGTATGACATTAAAAATGGGGCTAGGGTACAAGGCGCTGGAGCGCGTGAACCAAGCCGCGCGAGCTCGATTTGCAACAAAAAGTAGGGTGGCAGAAATAACGGAGGAGTTTATGAGGTAGTAAAGCGAAGTACCGACGGGCCGTTACTTTCGATCTTTGACATACAGTACATTACCAGGTCTTTGATGTAACATGATTTTCATGCGACCCGACGCAACCACAAGCTCCACCTCAAGGATCCGTATAATGCGGGCGCTCTCGAGAATTTGGTGCCACTGTGGGACATGTTCCTTGTTTTTCAAGGCACCGAAGTCTGTATGATAACTTTCCAGACCAATTTTGATGAAATAAAGCATATATGCGTATGGCCCGAGCCCAAGGCGAATGAACATAGTAAATATATCGGGAACAGATACTATAGTGCCGGGCGTTTACAAGAATGTTAGGGAGTGGGAGTTTATAGATGTCGCTGCTTATTTATCTACAAAGTCACGGCTACAACCTGTTTAAACCATGCTGGCGGTCCTCAGGTCGCGAGGTGCCTGTAAGGATTCTAGGCGCAGACGACGGTGACTGGCTTGGGCGATGTAAGAGCTGCAATGAATTAGGAGGAGCGATCAGGTCTCGCGAGGCATCGTCGTGCGCACTGACGGCCCCAACGCTTGTAGTAACGTGGGCGTCCAAAGGGGAAGTAGCCTGCCGAGAAGTCCGCGAATGGGTTTTCTTGTTGGGGATGAATGATACCGTGACTGAGATCGCCCTGTGTGCGAGACGCGATGACTAAGATCAGGTTGGATGACGGTGAATTCTATGGATGAACGGGTATCGACGGGAATGACACCGCTTGTACGAATCGACACTGGGATGGAAGGACATGAGGGTGGAGAGTCAGAAACAATGGTGGGAGGGACAGGTGTTTTATCCTTGGTTTGGTGGAGAACGTGGCGTATAAGGCTAGCCTTGGGGTTGATAATGGGGATGTCATTGTTACCTTGCATCGTACTGATTGCAATGTCAATTGAAGTAGCGGAAAGGCGTTGTTCTCCGAGGTGATAAACTGGGCGGATTGCCAAGTTGGGTCTCCGTGCGCGTTTGTAAACGGGGGATAACGGGGGTAGGAGAGCGAGGGGACGGATCTGGACAATTTGCGGCATTACATAGTGGATAGGACGATGGCTGGCCTAGAGTGGGGTCGAGAATATCAACGAAAACGGTGAATGGCGTGTTGTGAACAGCGCTGGTTCCTTGATGTAAAGCCTCGAAAAGATGACGAATCTCTGGGAGAATATAGATAAGACTTTGGTCGACCCCTTCGCTGCTTGCTTCTAGGACAATTTCGTTCCACAACGCACAAAATTCGTGCTGTAGCGCAGGAAGCGTATCGTGTATGTTAAATTGGGAGAGGGATCGTAGGACATCTCGCTGCGGACGACGGGTTTGAAGTGCTTGGCGCGTCGAGTGGATCAAAATTGCAAGTGGAATGGTATCCCCTTGTGCAAGATAGTCTCGAAAGACGCGATCTGGTACTCCGAATTCGTCCTTGGCGAGCCTGATCCAGCGATCGTCATGTCTCCGCGTGCGAGCTACGATGCTGGCGACAATCCTCCGTATATTCGATTCAATCGAATCGTCCTTGCCGTGGCCCCAGCGTCTCAAAGAGAGTCCTATTTCCACCGATCGCGGCGCTCCAGCCCAGCGCCCATTGAAAATATCGTCGAGGATGTGCGAAACTGCACTGGGTTCGAGTGCCGCATGAGCCGCATTGAGGCACGTAAAGAGTCGATCGCTTTTAACGGATTCGGGAATTGAATTGGATGAGAAAGTGCGGTCCAAGTATCCATCCAGAGTTTGTCGTAACTTCATCCCAACCGTAGAAGGCAGAGGTACGTTGACTATATTTGAGGTACAGAAGCCAGGGATGGTATTGAAGAACGCTTCTAGTGCGTGGTCATCATCCAGAGCAAGTAATATTCGCTCGATGACAGAGGCGTCGATTTCCGGAGAAGGATTTGATGCAGTTTCTTCGGCCACCTTCCATATACCTGGTATGAAGCCGTCGCTATAACGGTCGCTAAGACGACGATAGCGCTTCCTAGCACCACTGAAGAGGATATCTAGGGGTCTAATGTATGAGAAGACTTTAAATATTACGTATGAAATGCAGAGAAATGCGTGTAAAATCAACGGAGAAAACGGGGTGTAGAGCAGCTCTTGAGGAACGAAAATGCCACCCACGGTAACGATGATATATGCGATGGTAAATATCGTGATCCAACAGATCACAGCATAGAATACGGAACGGTTGAGATTGAAGAGATAAATGGCGCAACCAGCCATGAACAGAAAGAGGGATATGTGTAGGTAGAAGGGAGGTCGGTCACTTCCCCAGGTGACATATGGTCCCCAAGGACGGCCGGCAAAGAATGCACGGATGCGCGCTCGCTGGTCTGGAGTATGCCAAGGCTGCTGAGTGACAATGATGTATCGATGTACCCAGTGCTGTACCAGCGACGCCAATGCGCGCCAGTGAGGCTGATAAGCAAGCTCAAGAACCAGAGTGAGTTCACCCAGATTACATATCGAGGCGGCGTGAACAGAGGCAGTGGGACCGGAGGATATGAGGTGAGGATATGAGATGAGTTCGGATTGCCCTGATCCTGGAATATCTTCTGAAGATAGAACGCGGAGGCACGCTGGAAATTTGGCTTAAGGTCTTGCATCGAGATTTTGAGCAGCGCACCGACAGTGGCAGCAAATAAACCGTCTGTAATTTCCAGTTGGATATGCAGTCATAAGAGGTTTACATGAGGACCTACGAAAACCATGGTGGCACTTGTATCTCTTTGACAGCGTTCGGACAACATATTGTCATCCTGTTTTGCGATCTTGGAGTACATTGAGTAGAGAGGCCATGAGCTATCGCCGTAGTCGAGTTCTCTCTTGGATGGCCGGTCGTGGCCGTCTACTATGCACGTTGAGCAAGAGCAGACACTTGGATGAACAATAACTACTACCTGTATCAGTTGCATTCTCTAGATCTCGTTGGCCTGCAGCTCGGGACATTGAAAGAGTGTTGCTCAGCACGAGGCGTATGCAGAATTTGATGGGAAGTCCTTGGGGACGTGATCTAAACGGGAGCGCATTTTGAGTCACATTCGCCAACTCAAATCAAGACCGTCTCTACAGAAATTAGGTCAGCATTCAGCATATGAAAAGTCAGCATTCCCGGTTGCAATTCCACGATCCCCAGGAGGCTAGTATCGGTAGCTACATGGTGTAAGGAAGACCGAGGAAGCCTAGCATAGTAAGTTCGTAGGTTGAACGTTGAACCCTTCCGAGCGGAGCTACAAATGGACCAGAGCGAAGCGCCCACATCGCGAAATTTCCGGAAATAGGGTTGGGCAAGATCAAGCCTGATCGGGAGCACCTTGCCCATCATGCTTGTTATGATTTGGTCTGATATCGTTCGGATTCGGAGGACGATCTCAATCATATCATGTCCATCCCCGGCAGTCTCAGCCCAGAATGACTGAGTCTCGTCATTCTGGGTCAAGATCGTTCATCCTGATCAGCGCGATCAGGCCCTAATCAGCTGATCGTACTTGATCATATTCTATAACGCAGCCTACCTCTGATCGTCGATACTTGCTTAGCCTTTTGTAAATCATAATAATCACACAATATAATAGAAAAATAATGATATTCTTTCTTGCATTACCAACACGACACGTTTGCAATAGTTACAGGAGCGGGGCAGAACAGTTCAAAAAACGAGAGTGTCCATATTTACAACAGTCTCCGCACAATAGCGCAGCGCGCCCTAGGCCCGAGCAGCTTCCTCCTAGGCCTGGTCCTCGGTCGATTAGTGTACGATGTCGGCCTCTTTCCCTTGAGGTTTGGGATCTCTTTGGTCGTCTTTGCAGCGGTAACCACATCCAAGACATTTCTCGGTGGGGATGAGGTGCACGGCGTCGACAGTCTCCATCTGGCCTCGGCATGCCAGTGGATATACAGTAGGATTCTTAGGATACTCACCTCCGGATCCTAAGTTAGTGCGTTCATTTACATAAGTGATCCAATATCTACGTACTCGCGATTGTCCCATGCATATGCGGAACTCATTAATAGCATGGGCCCTGAGGATGACGACGACAGGGGTGGCGGTGATACAGAGTGCGAGGCATACCACAGTCGCTCTGACAATACATGGACTCCGAGGATACATAGTCATGCCGTCTGGGCTGTCCTCAGTGCACAAACACTGCATTTAATGGGCGCTGGTTCTATCGTAGCATCAAAAACACTAAGGGTGAGAAAGAGAGAGCTGTCAGCGAGATATGAAAAGCAGTGGTGTAATAATGATGCGATTTACCAAGGTGATTGCAATAGTCTTCAAGGGCCGCTACCTCCAGTGATGTATGGGCGTTCTGTCTTCAGAGAGGCAGTGTAGGCTGCAAATGATTCCTGGGTTTCTGTGCATGGCGCAGTGTGCTGTAGGGACTTTGTAAATGGGTGCCAGCGTCGGCGAAAACGAACACAGGTAACGAGCCGACACGCGCGTTATTGCTGCGCCAGACATATACTAAGGGGTCGCGCCGTCGCGGCGAGAGTTGATCATCATTCTCCAAGGTCCGAAAAGAGGGAAGAGAGTTGGTGAGAGGGGTGTAAAAGGCGTGGCTGTGATGGCTAAATGGTCTACGGTCGGACGATCGAGAGGAAAAGATAAGTGCGAAGAGAAGGCGATGATGGATGAATAAGGAAGAGCTGTACAGTTGTGGCTTGAGGGGCGCTCCGGCGCGGTTGTTCCGCTCCGATCCGAGGCGTGGCTAATACACATGCCAACGTCAATCGATGACTGCGTTGACAATGACACGTCCTGCCGTATGGTAACCTGTCCGAAAAATGCATTAATGCCCATCGCCCGTTTTGCAATTCCCACTGAGCTCGCGCCGATGTGTCTTCATTGGAGTCTCGTTCGTGTTCTATGTGTCTCTGGGCCGGGGCAATGCCGTTCACTTGTCGCGGCGGCGGAGAGAGCATTCGGGACGCTTCCTGTCTCACAGAACCCGATCCCACTACTAGAAAACCGCAAGGCTTACCCAGGTTGGCATCGACAACAGTTCTCTTGAACTTTATTACTTTAAGCTCGACTTGACGAAGAATATGCACAATTACTCGAAGATCATAGAGTTCTCCCCACGTTCATCTTTCCCCGGGCACCCGGCAGCATTTCCCGCTGTTTGACAGACAAATTATAGTGCATTTTACATTTACAAAATGCCCATATACCCGTCACTTCGCTGACCCGCCTCTCTGCACTAATGGCTTCTTTCACCATACTTCCGCTCACGGACGCATCACGAGACTCGCGTATTCATGACTGGATCCCTGAACAATACTCTTATTCCCTCTCTGGATTCCAAGACGATCATCCTTGGCGCGACGACCCCCCTCCCCGCGTGAGTCGAAACTCCTCCCTGACGATTTTGATATCATCACTCGCCTACCTCCACCTTTTCAGCGGGATACACCAGACAACACGCCACTGAAAGTGCCTTACGCATTTGTTGCAACTCGACTGAACTTAATTATTTGTGTCTACTACTGCGCCTCCTCCATCTCCTTCTTATCTCCTCCATTGACGCCAGATCCTCCTATCGGGGATAGGACCTTATCGGTTCGTCGGCTTCTTCGCTCACCGTCTTTGCCACAAAAGGAAGACAAGGGCGCTCTCTCATAAAATGGGCGCTCCTGCTAGTGTAACCGGAATTACACTCAGATGTAGGGGAGTGAGGTGGCGGTCCGAATCGTCTCGATGACCAGAGTTGCTGCTCCACTGCTGCAACATTACGTCGGGATTTATCTGTTCACGGAAATAACATAAGGATACACGAAGTCCGTCTCTAGCGTATAAGTATTACAAACCAAACCATGGCACCCCCACCGAAAAACCAAACCAAAACGTACACCAAAACCGTAATATCAAAAAATACAGCTTGATAAAGGCTCAGGATAGATAGAATCTGTCGAATATCGATATAATTTATGACTTCTCTCCCCTCATATTACCCGTTATGCCACCTGCAACATACCCAATTATGCCCATGATCCGAAATCGTCAACTGTAGCTGGCACGCTTGCAACCGATTCATGTGTCGCTGTCGCTGTCGCCGTCGACACATTTTGTCGGAAAAAGGAGGAAATTCCACCGGTAGTAACGGATGTTTTTGACACCAGTTGTCGTGAGACATTGACTGGTAAGGCCGCCTGGAATCTCCCAGCTGACTCGACTGTGTCGATAGCCGGTTGGTAGCAGCTCGTTCACGGAGATTTAACACGAGACGGTTTACGAGGATGGTAGCGAGACTGGTCATGGTCGCGATCAGCACACTGATGATCTGAAGATATCACTGGCGAGGCCAGTTAGAGAGACGAGACGAACACGTTCGTATATGGCGTAATGGATGTTTTTAGCAAAGGCTGCGTTTGAGGAGGTGAGGAGAAAAATGAGCCTCGAGCATCAGTTAAAAATGTGCATGACAACGAACTGGGGCAAACTAGGACAATTGGAAGGTCAATAAGTTGAATATTTGTAGACACAAATCTAAACTCACCAGAAGGGTCATAGTATTCCCTAAATTCATGAGAGACAGTGCCCTGTTAAGAATATTTGAGGTTACTTTTAATGGCCAACAAACAGAATGGCGCGTACGAGAAGTACATGGTGCCGATCGTGAATGCTTTGTACAATGTGAGGAAGAATATCGTCGTGTCACCGGCAAATCCTCCGCCATGCAATAGCAGAGACCAGTTCCTTGAGGTTCTGGTAGACAAGTAATTGTAACCCTGTGACTTACATCGACCCCTTTGAAAAGAGTGATCAGTCGTATCATACTGGATGGCGAATCATACGCAGGATCGGCCACATACCCTGTCATCGGTGTGTACTGGGCACATCCTCCAAAAGGGGATATCACTGGGATCGTTTCATCCCCGGCCTTACGATCTAAGAATAATGACACCTTGACAGATAATAAAATAATGTTGGAACATGCATACATCAACCTGAAGGTCAGAGGGAAACAACCTACGAATGCAGTGACAAACGACCCCATAGCAAAAAAAAAATGAGGAGTACTAGAATGCGGCGGCTTCGGCCATACAGCGCGTAGACGCGGAGTAGGCAGATGACTCCACGGTGTGTGTTGTAAGCCAGGGAGTTCAGAAAGGGTACGCACACTTACGCTCCGTACAAATTCACAAGATTGTTTAGGTTCGGGAGAATCATTCCGGCGGATCTTGCTGCGAAAACTTCCCGATGCGGAGGTGGTGGAGTAGTGTGTCTATGCAGTGCAAGAATTACGCTCTCCATCATAGTATTCAGGAGGCGCACCAGCCGTTTTTTCGGAATTGCGGAGCGTATACTGGCCTGCAAACTACTAATTCCACGAAAAGTAGGGTGGCAGAAATAACGGAGGAGTTTATGAGGTAGTAAAGCGAAGTACCGACGGGCCGTTACTTTCGATCTTTCACGTACAGTACATTACCAGGTCTTTGATGTAACATGATTTTCATGCGACCCGACGCAACCACAAGCTCCACCTCGAGGATCCGTATTATGCGGGCGCTCTCGAGACCTTTGGTGCCATTCCTTGTTTTTCAAGGCACCGAAGTCTGTATGTTAACTTTCCAGACCAATTTTGATGAAACGATCTACATATGTCTCTATTACACATATAAAGCATATATGCGTATGGCCAGAGCCCAAGGCGAATGAACAGTAGTAAATATATCGGGAACAGATACTATAGTGCCGGGCGTTTACAATAATGTTAAGGAGTGGGAGTTTATAGATGTCGCTGCTTATTTATCTACAAAGTCACGGCTACAACCTGTTTAAACCATGCTGGCGGTCCTCAGGTCGCGAGGTGCCTGTAAGGATTCTAGGCGCAGACGACAGTGACTGGCTTGGGCGATGTAAGAGCTGCAACGAACTAGGAGGAGCGATCAAGTCTCGCGAGGCATCGTCGTGCGCACTGACGGCTCCAACGCTTGTAGTAACGTGGGCGTCCAAAGGAAAAGTAGCCTGCCGAGAAGTCCGCGAATGGGTTTTCTTTGTTGGGGATGAATGATACCGTGACTGGGATCGCCCTGTGTGCGAGACGCGATGACTAAGATCAGGTTGGATGACGGTGAATTCTATGGATGAACGGGTATCGACGGGAATGACACCGCTTGTACGAATCGACACTGGGATGGAAGGGCATGAGGGTGGAGAGTCAGAAACAATGGTGGGAGGGACAGGTGTTTTATCCTTGGTTTGGTGGAGAACGTGGCGTATAAGGCTAGCCTTGGGGTTGATAATGGGGATGTCATTGTTACCTTGCATCGTACTGATTGCAATGTCAATTGAAGTAGCGGAAAGGCGTTGTTCTCCTGGGGGAGTAGAGCGAGGTGATAAACTGGGCGGATTGCCAAGTTGGGTCTCCGTGCGCGTTTGTAAACGGGGGATAACGGGGGTAGGAGAGCGAGGGGACGGATCTGGACAATTTGCGGCATTACATAGTGGATAGGACGATGGCTGGCCTAGAGTGGGGTCGAGAATATCAACAAAAACGGTGAATGGCGTGTTGTGAACAGCGCTGGTTCCTTGATGTAAAGCCTCGAAAAGATGACGAATCTCTGGGAGAATATAGATAAGACTTTGGTCGACCCCTTCGCTGCTTGCTTCTAGGACAATTTCGTTCCACAACGCACAAAATTCGTGCTGTAGCGCAGGAAGCGTATCGTGTATGTTAAAATGGGAGAGGGATCGTAGGACATCTCGCTGCGGACGACGGGTTTGAAGTGCTTGGCGCGTCGAGTGGATCAAAATTGCAAGTGGAATGGTATCCCCTTGTGCAAGATAGTCTCGAAAGACGCGATCTGGTACTCCGAATTCGTCCTTGGCGAGCCTGATCCAGCGATCATCATGTCTCCGCGTGCGAGCTACGATGCTGGCGACAATCCTCCGTATATCCGATTCGATCGAATCGTCCTTGCCGTGGCCCCAGCGTCTCAAAGAGAGTCCTATTTCCACCGATCGCGGCGCTCCAGCCCAGCGCCCATTGAAAATATCGTCGAGGATGTGCGAAACTGCACTGGGTTCGAGTGCCGCATGAGCCGCATTGAGGCACGTAAAGAGTCGATCGCTTTTAACGGATTCGGGAATTGAATTGGATGAGAAAGTGCGGTCCAAGTATCCATCCAGAGTTTGTCGTAACTTCATCCCAACCGTAGAAGGCAGAGGTACGTTGACTATATTTGAGGTACAGAAGCCAGGGATGGTATTGAAGAACGCTTCTAGTGCGTGGTCATCATCCAGAGCAAGTAATATTCGCTCGATGACAGAGGCGTCGATTTCCGGAGAAGGATTTGATGCAGTTTCTTCGGCCACCTTCCATATACCTGGTATGAAGCCGTCGCTATAACGGTCGCTAAGGCGACGATAGCGCTTCCTAGCACCACTGAAGAGGATATCTAGGGGTCTAATGTATGAGAAGACTTGAAATATTCCGTATGAAATGCCGAGAAATGCGTGTAAAATCAAAGGAGAAAACGGGGTGTAGAGCAGCTCTTGAGGAACGAAAATGCCACCCACGGTAACGATGATATATGCGATGGTAAATATCGTGATCCAACAGATCACAGCATAGAATACGGAACGGTTGAGATTGAAGAGATAAATGGCGCAACCAGCCATGAACAGAAAGAGGGATATGTGTAGGTAGAAGGGAGGTCGGTCACTTCCCCAGGTGACATATGGTCCCCAAGGACGGCCGGCAAAGAATGCACGGATGCGCGCTCGCTGGTCTGGAGTATGCCAAGGCTGCTGAGTGACAATGATGTATCGATGTACCCAGTGCTGTACCAGCGACGCCAATGCGGCGCCAGTGAGGCTGATAAGCAAGCTCAAGAACCAGAGTGAGTTCACCCAGATGACATATCGAGGCGGCGTGAACAGAGGCAGTGGGACCGGAGGATATGAGGTGAGGATATGAGATGAGTTCGGATTGCCCTGATCCTGGAATATCTTCTGGAGATAGAACGCGGAGGCACGTTGGAAATTTGGCTTGAGGTCTTGCATCGAGATTGTGAGCAGCGCACCGACAGTGGCAGCAAATAAACCCGTCTGTAATTTCCAGTTGGATATGCAGTCATAAGAGGTTTACATGAGAACCTACGAAAACCATGGTGGCACTTGTATCTCTTTGACAGCGCTCGGACAACATATTGTCATCCTGTTGTGCAATCTTGGAGTACATTGAGTAGAGAGGCCATGAGCTATCGCCGTAGTCGAGTTCTCTCTTGGATAGCCGGTCGTGGCCGTCTACTATGCACGTTGAGCAAGAGCAGACACTCGGATGAACAACAACCAACTACTACCTGTATCAGTTGCATTCTCTAGATCTCGTTGGCCTGCAGCTCGGGACATTGAAAGAGTGTTGCTCAGCACGAGGCGTATGCAGAATTTGATGGGAAGTCCTTGGGGACGTCGTCTAAACGGGAGCGCATTTTGAGTCACATTCGCCAACTCAAATCAAGACCGTCTCTACAGAAATTAGGTCAGCATTCAGCACATGAAAAGTAAGCATTCCCGGTTGCAATTATACGATCCCCAGGAGGCTAGTATCGGTAGCTACGTGGTGTAAGGAAGACCGAGGAAGCCTAATATAGTAAGTTCGTAGTTGAACCCTTCCGAGCGGAGCTACAAACGGACCAGAGCGAAGCGCCCGATCGACGCCGACACCACAACACCGGATGGCCGGATGACTGACGCAACGCTAGCCGAGGCTCTTTCCCCCTCTTATCCGGGCCATCACATGCATCACAGCCCCGTATAGACAAACTAATCCTGCCACTGTCCCCTGGTTGTCAATATAAAATGAAACACGAAACACCTCTTCCTTCTTGCCCGGACAAGATCTTTTGCGTAGAGTCATCGCCACGCGGGCAATTGTCCGCTCTCCCTTTTCCGGTAATTTCCATTCATCTTACTACGTTAATCCCTTCCTTCTCATCCTTCCTGTGTCTCGGGTGGAAGGTGACGCGCTCTCACTGAACAGGGATAGCTCTCATCGTGACCAAAGAGCCACTGAATATGGTCCATTTCGACTCGTATGGTATGACGAGTGTACGACGTTCTCTGCATTGCTGATCTCTACCAGTCGTCGTACTTGAGAACCTAGGGTCATGCTTGATGGGCAATGCTACATAGGCCCTGCATCAGTATGGGACACGGGTATTACACCTCCATGTGCTATTGTACCTCGAACCACCTCTTGGGTGGGCCTGTCTCTGACAGAAAGTGCCTTACGCATTTGTTGTAACTCGACTGAACTTATATGTGTCTACTACTGCGCCTCCTCCATCTCTTATTATCTCCTCCATTGACGCCAGATCCTCCTATCGGGGATAGGACCATATCGGTTCGTCGGCTTCTTCGCTCACAGTCTTTGCCACAAAAGGAAGACAAGGGCGCTCTCTCATAAAATGAGCGCTCCTGCTAGTGTAACCGGAATTACACTCAGATGTAGAGGAGTGAGGTGGCGGTCCGAATCGTCTCGATGACCAGAGTTGCTTTCACTGCTGCAACATTACGTCGGGATTATCTGTTCACGGAAATAACATAAGGATACACGAAGTCCGTCTCTAGCGTATAAGTATTACAAACCAAACCATGGCACCCCCACCGAAAAACCAAACCAAAACGTACACCAAAACCGTAATATCAAAAAAATACAGCTTGATAAAGGCTCAGGATAGATAGAATCTGTCGAATATCGATATAATTTATGACTTCTCTTCCCTCATATTACCCGTTATGCCACCTGCAACATACCCAATTATGCCCATGATCCGAAATCGTCAACTGTAGCTGGCACGCTTGCAATCGATTCATGTGTCGCTGTCGCTGTCGCCGTCGACACATTTTGTCGGAAAAAGGAGGAAATTCCACCGGTAGTAACGGATGTTTTTGACACCAGTTGTCGTGAGACATTGACTGGTAAGGCCGCCTGAATCTCCCAGCTGACTCGACTGTTGTCGATAGCCGGTTGGTAGCAGCTCGTTCACGGAGATTTAACACGAGACGGTTTACGAGGATGGTAGCGAGACTGGTCATGGTCGCGATCAGCACACTGACGATCTGAAGATATCACTGGCGAGGCCAGTTAGAGAGACGAGACGAACACGTTCGTATATGACGTGATGGATGTTTTTAGCAAAGGCTGCGTTTGAGGAGGTGAGGAGAAAAATGAGCCTCGAGCATCAGGTAAAATATGCATGACAACGAACTGGGGCAAACTAGGACAAATTGGAAGGTCAATAAGTTGAATATTGTTGACACAAATCTAAGCTCACCAGAAGGGTCATAATATTCCCTAAATTCATGAGAGATAGTGCCCTGTTAAGAATATTTGAGGTTCCTTTTAACGGCCAACATACAGAATGGCGCATACGAGAAGTACATGGTGCCTGACATGGATGATGAGACCCATCGCTTAATGTATCACCAAGCTCAACGCACCGTCACGGACAAGAACGTCTAGCAGTTTTACACCTCTCCCGATCGTGAATGCTTTGTACAATGTGAGGAAGAATATCGCGGTGTCACCGGCAAATCCTCCGGCCCATGCAATAGCAGAGACTAGTTCCTTGAGGTTCTAGTAGACAAGTACTTGTAACCCAGTGACTTACATCGACCCCTATGACAAGAGTGATCAGTCGTATCATACTGGATGGCGAATCACACGCAGGATCGGACACATACCCTGTCATCGGCGTGTACTGGGCACATCCTCCAAAAGGGGATATAACTGGGATCGTTTCATCCCCGGCCTTACGATCTAAGAATAATGATACCTTGACACAGATGATAAAATAATGTTGGAACATGCATACATCAACCTTAATGTCAGAGAAAAACAACCTACGAATGCAGTGACAAACGACCCCATGGCAAAAAAAATGAGGAGTACTAGAATGCGGCGACTTCGACCATACAGCGCGTAGACGCGGAGTAGGCAGATGACTCCACGGTGTGTGTTGTAAGCCAGGAAGTTGGTCAGACCATTATTGGGACGTACCGCCAGCGTGTGCTTGTACGGATACCATAAACCATTCACGGTATGCATGCAGACCCGCGCATCTACGATAGTACGGTGGGATTAATTTGCCGGCGTCAGGACATACACGCTCCGGTAACTTACAGCTATAGTTCGGTCAGGTCTCTATGCAAAACTTGGAAGGTCAGGGACGACGGACGCACTGAGGGGTTTACTGGAAAGAAATATGATATGGCAACTGGCATAACGCCGATCATCGGGATGTAGCGATTGAGAAGGCAGGTCAGCGTAAACCACCCTTGCTTGTTGTGGGGCGGCCACAGGAACTGGATTTCTCGAGGTAGAGTGAGAAAATAGTCGTAATACAACATCACTAGAAAGTCCGCGAGCCGAAAAAAAAGTATCGCTGAGCCTTTCATTCTTGAGACATAACGAGTACTAGAAAGAAGCTCACCTGCAGCTGGAAGATCATAGAAGGTGCTGAGCCATCTGGTATAATGATGTGATCCATGAACGAATGAACGAAGCCTGGGAGCATATGCGAGAGAGCTGAACGTCACTTACATATAATAGGCTGCGTCAGGACCGAGGTCGATAGGGTTCACGTTCGACGACATTACCAACTCGACCAGCGAGCGCAACAAGTATCAAGTCAGGACCGCGCCTTCCTTGTGCAAACAGAACTACATGGCAGGAACCTATATACATGGGAACCTTTTGCATTGCATGTCAGGTTGATGGGCAGTAACCATGGACCCGGAACTCATCAAAGATGACCCTGGAAATAATGATGATAATGCTGTGCCCGAAGGAGCGTAAGTGAAGGTGCCATGGTGATAGATGCCTTACGATTGATTGATCAAAGCCGAGCTTGATTGGATAACTAGTAAGTTACGTTGTCTCTTAGACCGTACCTCGGTTTGATGCGGTCTGAGCTGTCGGGTTTGCCGGTCTGTCGTGCCAAGGCCAAGAGTCGGCAAGTGCCGAGGCGAGCTAGGCTCGGTCTTTTGCTACGCACGGCCAGCTGCTCTGCAACAACAGTTACAACACCAGTTAAAATCTTTGGCCTTTATTAACTTACGACTTCCTGTAATCAAAGCGTTACGAATCGTTTAGTATTACATTGATTCAATTCGTCCCAACACATGACTGGCGCACGGTAACTGAATTAAGATAAGCAGGCCATCAATCGTGAATCATGGTCTGTTCCGTTGGGTAGCTGAGGATGATCGATGATCAGTGATTGCTACCAGGGGTGCGAAAATTTCCCAGACAATCGAATCTTGACAGTATCTTGACCTCAGGCCTCAGACTCTCTGTGTGGGCCGGCGGGTTTGTATGCATACGCCGCCGGATTACAGTACGAGGCACACACCAGAACCGTTTCGTATTCAGAACCCACGTGCGTCATACATAAGCCAAGCACCTACAGTACAAAAAGTGTTTCCAATTGGTGCAGGTCGATGTTCACGCTAACCATGGTAGTTTCCCTTCATTGACGGGACATCCAAATTCCGATGCCGAACCTCTATGTTTGACAGTGAACGTCAACAAAAGATCACCTACGGTCTTTGTTCAGCTCCTCCTCCGACTCGTACTACCAGATGGCGCTAGAAAAAAAAGCGTGCACTTGCACCAGAGTCTGTCGCACAACCCGAAGATTTGTAGTCCCTTCGTACTGGATCCCTTCTTAGGTGCGAAAGGTCACTAAAGCTGCCAACGGGTTGCGGCACGTTCAACTTTCTGGTGGATCTCTGAAAAGGAGTTGGACCGGTGATTTGGGCCATGAAAAGGCAGAGTTTTTCTTCGAGTTCACGACGCCAGTTCGTTCGCCTTCACCGAAACTCTTTTTCCCTCTTAGTCCCTTATTGACAACTAATCCTGCCACTGGTTGCCAATATAAGACGAAACACGTCTTCGCGCCTGGGAGCGGATCGAATCGAGGGCGAGTATGGAGCGTGAGGGAGCATTGATGTGAATCGTGTTTAATGCTACGTACGTGGAGGTGTGCTGTGTGTCTAGGTGCAGGGGCAGGCGCGAAGCGCCGTCGCGCTTGCTGCAGCGATCCGTGAAAACCGGTGGTCACAACAGACCCGCTGGTTTGTTGATAGTTGTGCGAGACGGAGGTGATTCTTCGCTGTTTAATTGGTGGTGAAAAGTGACTGTGGTTGGTGTGATACTGGTGCTGTTTGCGAACTCGTTTGTTTACGAAGAATCGACGACTTTATTGGTAGAAGGGAGTGGAGGGAGAGTGTAAATACAGTGTGTGATCAGAGTATGTACGAGTAGCTGCTGCTGGGCGGCAGAATGTGGAAACGATGAAAGAACGAATGGGGCGACGATCCGCTCTTCCGGCCGGCGCCAAGACCCAACTCCAAGCGTCTGCGCGTCTGCGCTTGGGCCAACCAAATGTCCTCAAATCCGTACTCATACCCTTACCTAACTTTTTCTTCTCTCTTCCCTTCTTGCCTGGACAATTGAAGACGTTTGGCGTAGTCATCGCCACGCTGGCAATTGTCTGCTCTCCCTTTTATTTTTCAGTTTACTATGCCGGCCTTTTCCTTCTCATCCTTCCTGTGTCTTCGGCGCAAGATGACGAACTAGCACTGAACAGGGAAGTTCTCATCGTGACTAAGTCACGAAGGAGCCACTGTATGTGGTCCATTTCGATTCGTATGCGTATCGCGTTCTCTGCTCTGCTTATCTGAGTTATCTCTACCTGGACTCGTACTTGGGAACCAGGGGACATGCTTGGTGGGTAATACCGTGCCATGCTTAAGTATGGGACACGGGCATTACACCGCCATGTGCTATTATACCTCGAACTACGTCTTGGGTGGGCGTGTCTCTGACAGAAACTGCCGTACGTATTCGTTGTAGCTCGACTGAATCTAACTGTGTCTACTGCTACACCTCCTCATTTCCTTATTATCTCTTTCTCCATTGACGCCAGATCCTTCTAAGTTATCGGGGATAGGTTGCTATCGGTTCTTCCCTCGCTGTCTTCGCAACAAAATGAATACAGTACAAGCGTGTTCTCTCATGAAACGGATGCTCCTACTAGTGACACCGGGATTACTCTCGGATGTAGGTCGCGGTCCGAGTCGTCTCGATGACTAGAGTTGCTGCTCCACTGCCGCAACGTCATGTCGGGATTATCCGCTCACGAAAATAACATAAGGATAAGGATACACGAAGTCTGTCTCTAGTGTATAAGTATTAAAATTCAAACCATGGCATCCCCCGAAAAACCAAAAGCAAAACGCGCACCAAAACCCTAATATCAAAATAGTGGGAATACAGCTTGATAAAGCTCAGGATATCTAGAATTTGTCGAACATTCATATAATTTATGAGTTCTCTCCCCTCATATTACCCATGCCACTGCAACATACCCAGTTATGTCCATGATCCGAAGTCGTCGACTCTAGCTGGCACGCTTGCAACCGTTTCACATGTCGCCGTCGCCGTCGTCGATACATTTTGTGGAAAAAGGAGGAAATTCTACTGGTAACGGATGTCTTTGACACCAGTTCTCGTGAGACATGACTGGCAAGGCCGCCTGGAATCTCCCCGCTGACTCGAATGTTGTCGATAGCTGGTTGGTAGCAGCTCGTTCACGGAGATTTAACACGAGACGGTTTACGAGGATGGTAGCGAGACTGGTCATGGTCACGATCAGCACACCGACGATCTGAAGAAAACACTGGCAAGGCCAGTTAGAGAGATGAGACGAACACGTTCGTATGTAACGTGATGGACGTTTTTAGCAAAGGCTGTGGTGAGGAGAAAAATGAGCCTTGAGCATCAGTTAAAATATGCATGACAACGAACTGGGGCAAACTAGGACAAATGGAAGGTCAATAAGTTGAATATTTGCAGACACAAATCTAAGCTCACCAGAAGGGTCATAATATTTCCTAAATTCATGAGAGACAGTGCCCTGTTAAGAATATTTGAGGTTCCCTTTAACGCCAACAAACAGAATGGCGCATACGAGAAGTACATGGTGCCTGACATGGATGATGAGACCCATCGCCTAATGTATCACGAAGCTCAACGCACCGTCACGGACAATCACGTCTAGCAGTTTTACGCCTCTCCCGATTGTGAATGCTTTGTACAGTGTGAGGAAGAATATCGCGGTGTCACCGGCAAATGCGCCGGCCCACGCAATGGCAGTGACTAGTTCCTTGAGGTTTTAGTAAACAAGTAATTGTGACCCTGTGACTTACATCGACCTCTGTGACAAGAGTGATCAGTCGTATCATACTGGATGGCGAATCACAGACAGGATTGGCCACATACCCGATATCCGGCGTGTACTGGGCACATCCACCAAAAGGGGATATAACTGGGATCGTTTCATCCCCGATTTTACGATCTACTAAGAATAATGACACCTTGACAGATAATAAAATAATGTTGGAACATGCATACACCAACCTGAAGGTCAGAGGGAAACAACCTACGATTGAAGTAACAAACGACCCCATACCAAGAAAAATGAGAAGTACTAGAATGCGGGGACTTCGGCCATACAGCGCGTAGACGCGGAGTAGGCAGAGAACTCCACGGTGCGTGTTGTAAGCCTGGGAGTTAGTAAGATCATTATTGCGACGTACTTTCGACGTGTGTTTGTATGGCTGCCATAAACCATTCACGGTATGCATGCAGACCCTCGCATCTAGTATGGTGGGATTAATTGACCGGAGTCAGGACGCACACACTCCGGTAACTTACAGCTATAGTTCGATCAGGTCACTATGCGTCAAACTTGGAAGGTCAGGGACGAAGGACGCACTGAGGGGTTTACTGGAAAGAAATATGATATGGCAACTGGAATAACGCCGATCATCGGGATGTAGCGATTGAGAAGGCAGGCCAGCGTAAACCACCCTTGTTTGTTGTGGGGCGGCCACAGGAACTGGATTTCTTGAGGCAGAGTGAGCAAATAGTCGTAATACAACATCACTAGAGGTCCGCGAGCCAAAAAAAAAAAAAGGTATCACTGAGTCTTTCGCTCTTGAGAGATAAAGAGTACTAGTAATGGGCTCACCTGCGGCTGGAAGATCATAGAAGGTGCCGAGCCATCTGGTATAATGACATGATGATGAACGAATGAACGAAGCCTCGGAGTATGTGCGAGAGAGCTGAACGTGACTTACATATAATAGGCTGCGTCAGGACTGAGTTCGAAGGGGTTCAAGTTCGACGACATTACCAACTCGTCCAGTGAGCGCGACAAGTATTACTATAGGTCAGGAGTCAGGACCGTGCTTTCCTTGGGGAAATATAACTGCGTGGCAGAAGCATATACATGCAAACCTTTTGAATTGCATGGTTGACGGGCAGTAACCATGTGCTCTGAGTCGGAATTGCATCAGTGCCCTACGTAGATTTCTCAACGAGATCCTGGACATAATTACGATGCTGTGCCCGAGGAGCAGTAAGTGAAGGTATCATGGTGATAAGTGGCATTAAGTGCCTTATGATTGATCAAAGCCAAGCTTGATTGGATATATAGTACGTTGTCTCTTCTCAGACGTACCTCAGTTTGATGTGGTCGGGTGTGCCGGTCTGTCAAGCATGTCAAGAGCCGGCAACTGCCGAGGCGAATTTTGGCTGCGAGCGATTTATCTTTTCTTTGATTTGTTATCATCACACGCGCACGGGCCAGCTGCTCTGCAACAAGACCAGTTGAACTGTTTGGCCCATATAAACTTTGAGGACTTACTGTAATCAAAGCGTTGCAAATCATTTATTACAGTGACCCACTAGGCTTGAAGGTGCCAGTGCTACACCTCCCATCGGGCGACATGCAGGTGCCCAACGTGCCTAAGCAGCCACGCAACTCGAAGATCAATATTAATTAGGAGCTGTTTCTCAGATTGGGGGATATAGCGATAGTTTGACTTTGACATGGTGATGCGAATGGGTAGGCAAACACCTTGCTGGGCGACGTGCCGGGTATCCGGGTCTTGCTTAGGTTATCGGCAGTGCTGTGTGAAATTATTACGTGGACATGTGCGACATTTCTGGGAAACGTCTACGATTTTCGAATCCCCGCTCTGATGACTTGTGGCAACGGCGATGCCGGTGATGGCTGGGCGAACGCCTTCACCGAAAACCCCGTGTTGACAACTGACCCCTGGTTGCCAATAGTTTGCCAATATAAGCCGAAGCACGAATGCCTTACCTTTCTTCTCTCTTCCTTCTTGCCCGGACAACTTGAAGACGTTTCAGTTTGCGTAGTCATTGCCGCCTCGCGTGCAATTGTCGGCTTAGATCTTTTCCAGTAAATTTTATTTCATTTCACTATACTCCTCCTTATCATTCCTGTGTGCCCGACGCAAGATGACGCGCTCCCATTGAACGGGGAGAGTTCTCATCGTGACCAAGGAGCCAAATATAGTCCATTTGACTCTTATGCGTATGGCTTTCTCTGCACTGCTGGTCTGTAAGACTGTAACTTATTAATCGTCGTACTTGGGAACCACGGGTCATGCTTCAATTGATGAGCAATACCTACCAGGCCCTGCATCGGTATGGGGTAGGTGCACCTCCTTGTGATATTGTACCTCGAATCATTTCTTCGATGGGCCTGTCTCTGACAGAAAATGTCGTACGCGTTCGTTGTAGCTCGACTGAACTTATCTGTGTCTACTACTGCACCTCATTATCTCCTTATTATCCCCTCCTTCTCCATTGATGCCGGATCCTCCTATCGGGGATAGAACCTTATCGGCTTCTTCCCTTACTGTCTTCGCCACAAAAAGGAAGACAAGGGCGCTCTCTCGTAAAATGAGGGCTTCTACTAACTTAGTGTCACCGGTATTACTCTCGGATGTAGGGGAGTGAGGTTGCGGTCCGATGACCAGAGTTGCTGCTCCACTGCCGCAACATCATGTCGGGATTTATCTGATCACGGAAATAACATAAGGATACACGAAGTTTGTCTCTAGTGTATAAGTATTACAATTTAAACCATGGCACTGTAAAGAGCGCGTTGGCGTGCGCTCGGATTGGAGCGGAACGACTACGTCTGGCAGTGAGCGCCCGTCAATCACAAGCTAGTAGAAACTACTGTATACTGTACAGTTATTCGTCCAGCATCATTCTTCCTTTCTCATCGCCACCTCTTTTCATCGCTCGAAGACCATCGTCCGACACACCTACCTCCAGCGCAAGACGACTGCGAACGAATCGAAGACCGTTCCGCCCTCACAGTCTACTACTACACCTCATTTCCTTGATATCTCTTTCTCCATTGGCGCCAGATCCTTCTAAGTTATCGGGGATAGGTTGTTATCGGTTCTTCCCACGCTGTCTTCGTAACAAAATGAATACAGTACAAGCACGTCCTCTCTCTCATAAATGGATGCTCCTACTGGTGTCACTGGGATTACTCTCGGATGTAGGGAGTGAGGTCGCGGTCCGAGTCGTCTCGATGACTAGAGTTGCTGTTCTACTGCCGCAACGTCATGTCGGGATTTATCCGTTCACGGAAATAACACAAGGATACACGAAGTCTATCTCTACTGTATAAGTATTACAATCCAAACCATGGCATCCCCCGAAAACCAAAACCAAAACGTACACCAAAACCCTAATATGCCACCTGCAACATACCCAATTATGTCCATGACCCGAAGTCGTCAACTCTGGCTGGCACGCTTGCAGCCGTTTCACGTGTCGCTGTCGCTATCCCCGTCGATACATTTTGTCGGAAAAAGGAGGAAATTCCATCGGTAAGGGTTATCTTTGACAGAAGTTGTCGTGAGACATAGACTGGCAAGGCCGCCTGGAATCTCCCCGCTGACTCGAATGTTGTCGGTAGCTGGTTGGTAGCAGCTCGTTCACGGAGATTTAACACGAGACGGTTTACGAGGATGGTAGCGAGACTGGTCATGGTCACGATCAGCACACCGACGATCTGAAGATATCACTGGCAAGGCCAATTAGAGAGACGAGACGAACACGTTCGTATGTAACGTCACGGACGTTTTTAGTAAATGCTGCGTTTGAGGAGGTGAGGAGAAAATAGCCTCGAGTGTCAGTTAAAAATATGTATGATAACGAACTGGGGCAAACTATCGTAGGACAAATTGGAAGGTCAATAAGTTGAATATTTGTAGACACAAATCTAAGTTCACCAGAAGGGTCATAATATTCCCTAAATTCATGAGAGACAGTAACCTGTTAAGAATAATTGAGGTTCCTTTTAACGGCCAACAAACAGAATAGCGCGTACGAGAAGTACATGGTGCCTGACATGGATAATGAGACCCATCGCCTAATGTATCACGAAGCTCAACGCACCGTCGCGGACAATCATGTCTAGCAGTTTTACGCCTCTCCCGATCATGAATGATTTGTACAGTGTGAGGAAGAATATCGCGGTGTCACCGACAAATGCGCCGACCCATGCGATGGCAGTGACTAGTTCCTTGAGGTTTTAGTAAACAAGTAATTGTGACCCTGTGACTTACATCGACCCCTATGACAAGAGTGATCAGTCGTATCATTTTGGATGGCGAATCACACACACAGGATCGGCTACATACCCTATATCCGGCGTGTACTGGGCACATCCTCCAAAAGGGGATATAACTGGGATCGTTTCACCCCCGGCCTTACGATCAAAGAATAATGACACCTTGACAGATAATAAAATAATGTGGAGCATGCATACACCAACCATAAGTTCAGAGGGAATCAACCTACGACTGCAGTAACAAACGACCCCATAGCAAAAAAGATGAGAAGTACTAGAATGCGGCGACTTCGGCCATACAGCGCGTAGACGCGGAGTAGGCAGAGGACTCCACGGTGTGTGTTGTAAGCCAGGGAGTTGGTAAGATCATTATTGGGACGTACTTCCAGCGTGTGTTTGTATGGTTACCATAAACCATTCACGGTATACATGCAGACCCTTGCATCTAGTACGCTGGGATTAATTTACCGGCGTCAGGACGCACATACTCCGGTAGCTTACAGCTATAGTTCGGTCAGGTCTCTATGCATCAAATCTGGAGGTCAGGGATGAAGGACGCACTGAGGGGTTTACTGGAATGAAATAGGATATGGCAACTGGCATAACGCCAATCATCGGGATGTAGCGATTGAAAGGCAAGCCAGCGTAAACCACCCTTGCTTGTTGTGGGGTGGCCACAGGAACTGGATTTCTCGAGGTAGAGTGAGAAAATAATCGTAATACACAATCACTAGATGTCCGTGAGCCAAAACAAAGTATCGCTTGAGTCTTTCGTTCTTGAGATATAACGATACTAGTAATGGGCTCACCTAGGGCTGGAATGTCACAGAAGGCGCCGAACCATCTGGTATAATGACGTGATGACGAACGAATGAAGTAAGCCTGGGAGTATGTGCGAGAGAGCTAAACGTCACTTACAAATAATAGGCTGCGTTAGGACCGAGGTCGACGGAGTTCAAGTTCGACGACATTACCAACTCGTCCAGCGAGCGCGACAAGTATTACTGTAGGTCAGGACCGCGCCTTCCTTGGGGAAACAGAACTGCATGACAGGGGCCTATATAACTTAACTTACATGCCAGTGGGAACCTTTTGGATTGCATGGTCGACGGTCAGTAACCATGGACTCCCAGTTGGCGTGAAGGTGGTGCCATGGTGATAAGCGCCTTAAGGTTGATTGATCAAACCTAAGCTTGATCAGATATCTAGTATGTTGTCTCTTCTCAGACGTACGGTACCTCAGGCTCGGGCGCGGCGGTTTGATGCAGTCTGAGCTGTCGGGTTTGCCGGACTGTCGTGCGAAGCCAAGAGTCGGCAAGTGCCGAGGCGAGTCAGGCTGCGAGCGATTTCTTCTCAGTCTCAGTCTTTTGCTTTGGTTTGCTATCATCACGCGCACGGACTAACTGCTCTGCAACAACACCAGTTGAACTATTTGGCCTAGTATATTAACTTAGGACTTACTGTAATAAAAGCGTTGCGAATCGTTTATTACAGTGATTCAATGATAAGCAGGCCATCAATCATGCAATTATGGGTCCGTTCTGATGGGTGGCTGAGGATGATCTGTGATTGCTAACTCGTGCGTTTCCCAGAGAATTGGATTTCAGACCCTCCGTGTTGGCCGGCGGCATTGTACGCCACGGATTACGAGGCACATCCAGATCGTGTCGGGCGACTGAAAAGTATGCAGGACCTGCACGTGATGTCGATCACGTTTCACGTTTCATGGAATACTGTATAGAACATAGCGAAGCGTCCACGCTAACTTGAAGCGTTGGCTTGACGATGTATCCGAAGCTGAACTCCACAACGCGCTGAGAGATGACAGAAGGTTGGATTGACAAAGAGATGGTAGCGTGTTGATAGCCGTATTTGGATCAAATTACGTCAGTATCGCACGACCAGCCATGAGGCAGTGATGGCGTCAGCACTGCCCTTATGCCCAAGGCCCTTGGCCTGGGGGCATACTTGTACTTGTCTTCTCTGCCACCAAATTTGAGTGTAAATAACACCGAGCGCACACGATGTCTAGCTGCGGGCATAATTCCCAGAAAGTGCCGTGGAGGGGTATGGGTCTGCGGCCTCGTTGGAAACGAGATACAGTTTCGAAACTGTATGTTTGACGATTCTCGGAGGCAATGTGCTTTGCTGAATTAAAGGGAAATTCTCACAGGAACTCAACATCAGCCTCGGACGACGCCCATCCCATCCACCAGCTCCCCGTCGAAATCCTTCAGAAGATCTTTACCTGTGTTGCTGAGCCACGCTTACCCGACGAGGATCCCTTCCTGCAAGTGTACCCCGAGTGGATTGTCATCACTTATGTTTGTCGTTATTGGCGCGCCGTCGCTCTCAACCACCACTCGCTCTGGGGCACAATCACCCCGAATTTATCGTTCACCTGGCTCAAAACTCTAATGGCTCGTTCCGACCCAGCACAGGTAGATGTTGAACTCCGAATTGGACAGCAATTCATCAAACGAATGCGTCTTTCTGTCGACGAGGCCATCTCCCTTCTTTCTGATTGTACCAGAATGCGCTCCCTTCGGCTTCTGGGACCCCGCGGGGACGTCTGCGCCGTCCTGGATGCGCTGCGTATGACCACGCCCATTCACAGCCTCTCCCTGTCTCTCTGGGAACCCGGTCCTCCCATTTTCCTTTCCGAGGATCTGTTCGGTGGCCAGGCGCCCGTTCGTCAAATACACTTCACCGCAGACCGTTGCATTGTCGCGCCTCGCTGGCTCTTGCGCGGTATCACACACTTCACCTCGGGGGAGCAAATCCTACTGTTGGACCTCCTTGACGCTTTGCGTCAGATGCCCGCACTCACACGTTTCACGCTGCAACACTGCCGTGCGAACTGGGAAGACGCCGACGCACCACGTGAACCGTTGATCGAGTTGCCGCACCTCGAAGAACTTTTAGTGCATGCGAACTCCCCCCGCTATTTCGCGCTACTCAACCAGAGACTCGCAATACCGCGCGGCGCGAAGCGACGACTGGAGCTGCGCACGCTGGCGGTTGCCGGATGGGCCCGATGGCTTCGTTGGTTCAATTCTCTGCAGCCAATTATTGAAGCTGCAAATGGGCTGCGGCATGTTTACCTTTCCGGAGGTGCCAAGGAGGGTACCTTTCGTGTGTGGTCCGGGGACGTGGCTACAACCTACGAAGATGCCGAGTTCTCCTTCGAGATGTACTGGTACGGGAGCCCGACCATGACTATGATGGATCAAAGTCTCACTAGTCCCATCTTCCACTTGGGTGGGTTGTGCGACCTTCTGGGTGCAACAAAGTGCGGGCGCACTCTTGTGCTCGAGGGTGATCCAACGCCAACGCGCGTAGAGCTGCCGACGTTTTGTTGGTGGATGCTTCTGGAAAAGCTGCCAGCTGTCGAAGAACTGGAGCTCCACGCCAATGTCGTCAAGGCGCTGTACACTGCATGGGAAGAGGTCGGCGCGCCTGCCGTTCTGCCAGCATTACACCAGATCCACGTCTTGCCGGCCAACACCACCGCGACGACAATCGTGGAACGACCTCCATTTGTAGCCCCACCAGTCTGGAAGGGTTTTATCTCTCGCATTGTGCCCTCCAAGGTGGCGAAGATGTCGAATTCGCCTGCACGTGCGGTTATTTCGGCTCCAAGACCCAGCGTACCTGATGACGTGCTTCCATCATCGGCCCAATCACCAGGGTTACATGATGAAAAATCGTTGGAAGAACTGATAAAGCTGTTGCAACGTGGATCTGGACCTTTGGACATGGTCTGACGGGTGATGGTTTCACTATCCACGAATTTGATATTGGTCTTGGATATACACCAGTAAGGCTCCGTTCGGATACCGGAATACCGTATTCTCGTGCCATATTCTCACCAACTGAGTAGTCACGTGTACCTAAATGTGACACCCATATATGGAAAGTGACATTAGATAATCCCGTTGCCATTGCAAAAAGTATTTTCACGCCAGTGTGCTTGTACATATTTGTTCCTCTCAAATAGTGACATGCCACGCTGACCCACGCGTCGTTACAGCATGCGCCCAATTTTGAAAAACCGGTGACTCCGGCAAACTTCAGATCTAGGGGCATGCTTGTGTAATCTGTCACGATCAATGCATCAGAATATAAAGTGCACTTGATGTCAGTTAGACCCAAGGCCGGGTAGCTCAGTGGTTAGAGTATCTGGTATATATTTTGTGGCAGCGGGAGGACCTGGGTTCAAATCTTGGCTACCGTCATTTTTATTTCAATAGCTTATGCAAGAATGCGACGCATGTCAGCGTGAGAGAGTGTCAGTGTGTCACTATTTGGGATGGACAAATATGTACAAGCACAATGGCGCATGAAACTTCTTATGATGGTCACACAACTGTCACAGGGCACATGATCACTCGCAGAAATACGGATTTCCTAATTTGGACAAGAATATGGCACGAGAATACGGTATTCCGGTATCCGAACGGAGCCTAAGTTACATTGGATCTGGATGTTGAACATTGGGTCGGGACATTGGTATTTTGATTAAATTTTTGTATCTTACGAGCGTCACACTTCCATTCTGTATGATAGTACTTACATGGCAAACACAACATAGACTCACGGTCGAACACAGTAATGGCGTACGGGACTACTTTGGTGGATCGATATTTTACATTGAAATTGAAAGGTGAGAATAATACGTAATAATGATGTTATAATATTTGCACAAATTGGAAAATATAACTAATTAATTACGGCGACATTATGCTCGAGTACAGGTACAGTTGAGACCATCATGCCATTAATTGATGCCCGTAAGAGGTTCAGGCTGTGCAGCAGTGGTAAAATTCCCCATGTCGACCGTCGGGCTACTTTTACTTTCGTCTGCCATTTTCTGTGGCACACTCTAAATAGACAGGCCAAAACACACTGGGCGACTGGCAGGCGTTGGAGACAGTTTTCGCTGCCATCTTATTTAAAAGGCCACCCACAGATGTCGCGCCCTCTTCGGACACTTACCTCCTTTGCGTAGCGTCGATTGAACCGGACAACAGAAGCTCCTTGAGGGATGCAGTGAGGTAAATGGGTCGTCAACGGGGCAACACACGTCGGCAAAGAAAACGTAACAGGGCACTATGGGGAGGCTGTCGTGGGTACCGTGGCGCGAGGCAGGTAGTGAGGGTCGTAGGGAGGATCTCAACAAAGTACGTCATATTACCAGTGAAGATGTGACATGAGCGTTGACACCGATAACAACTGGTTGCCCGAATAACCTTCCACTTACAGTACCACTCTCATCAGCGTCTCCCCACTCCGGCACCCTGACCTCGAGCAGCCCGCCCATCCAGCCGAACCAAAAGAGCATGTCACATTTCCCTTCCGTTCCTCTGACATCCGCTCAAAAATTTTCAACAAATCCATCTGTCTTGTGCGGCACCGTCCGAATACCGGGCCTCTCATCCACATCAGAAAGTCTCCCCTGAATGGCTTCCTATCACTCAAGTGTGCTCATGGCGCACTATTACACACACCTGCCCACGTCTCTGGACCATGATCACCCAGACCTCAATTATATTTTGGGTTGACATCATGCGGCAGCGGTCCAGACCCCTGTTGCTTGATGTCCACCTTCGCGTCGGTAGGCGCGACATCGATGGATTGACAAGTGACAATGACCGCCTACAACGCCCAGCTTATCCTCCGGAAGGTCTCTCATCGCATGTGCTCCCTTCGTCTCGATGGTCCCCGTGATCACGTTGAAAGTACATTCTCCAGTCTCCGCACAGCATCTCCGATTTTGTCCTCAACCTCCCGCCTTCCGATCGGGGGGTCATCCGCCATCCCTAAAAAACTTCTTCGCTTCCAATGCATCCCTGCGCAGCCTTTCCTTCTTAGCGGAGCGGCCCTTCGTGTTCCAGATTGGCTTCTCCAAGGGCTGACAAGCTTCAACACTGGTTGCAAAGTCTCGCTTTTGGAACTTCTAAACGCGCTGCGTCAAATGTCTGTGCTCGAATGCTTCACCTTTCTTGGGTGTACTACCCTTTGGGATGAAAACGACATATTTCCAAACACCTGATTGCGATATACAGATTGAAGGAGGTCACCGTGCGCACAGAATCCCCACGGCACTTCGTGCTGCGAGCGACGCACCTCGCGATTCCTTACTGTACGCAGCGCGGAAGAGACTCGCAGTACGCGTGCTGTCATTGCTCAGATGCGACCTCTTGACGCACTGGCTCCAGGCACTGCCCCGCTCTACGCCCCCTTTACCCGCGGAGGCTTGCAAAATGTCCATATCTCGGGAGGACCAACGCGTGGGCGGTTCATGGCGTGGACCGACAAACCTCATGACGATACGGCGCGCTTCTGCTTCGAGTTGGAGTGGAAATGTACCCACATGCCCCTGAAGAGGTGCGAGGGAACGCGTTAACAAGCGCCTTCCATTATTGAGTGCGCTTCGCGACGAATTAAACGCAGTGGGAGTGTGACTCAATATTACCTCCGAATCCGTCCTCGGTGAAATTTTTTCTGGGTCGCAAAGACCCCATCAGATGGTCCGTTCATCGGGTGCGAGGAAAACAGGAGGTAAATACAAATATATCAAATAATAATGAAAATCCAGTCTTCTGTGCGCCGCGCCGCGCGAAGTTGCAAAAACAGGCGTGGTTCGGCCCACTTTTCATATATTCATACCCAGCATCTCATGACATCCTATCAACTAGCGGAATCAATTTTGAAGATCAATAATTGCTCGAAGGACCGGCGTTCCGAAGTTCTGTAACTGGGGCTCACCTGGTCTGTTGGCCGTATCGGCGTGTGTGATCCTTTCTTCCGCGGCAAACAATGCGGCGCAGCGTTTCACTTCTGAGCTCAATTGGCGATTGGAAATCAAGAGGCTTACCCATTACATACAGTATAGGGGCCGCCGTCTGAGGCTCAATAACTTTACTTATTATAAGACCTTCGCACTCTCACTGGACCCAAACCGTGACTTCCACGGTGTTGCACGCCACCTTGACCTTGATCTCTCGCAGCATGCTCGATGTCTACACCTCGAACGTGTCACTCCTTGCGATATCTCTGTCGTAGTCCCTCTCTTAATTAGCTGGTATGTCAGGGTGATCCGATGGTCAGGCCATTCTCTTCTATTTATACCATTCCTTTACGATGTTACACCGTTTCCAGCTCGACGCTATCCCAACCATTGGGTTTTCTGACCGATTCTCTCGTACCTGTCGTCTTTCCAATTTACTTCAACGGCATCCCTATGCTCGAAGAAGGATATAAGAAAGTAAATTGTCTCACCCGATATATCCGTTCCTCGTATTGAACTGATGACGCTCCTACTTCTAGACAAGACCGGGTCTATTTAAAATCGCTAGCTTTCGGAGATGGATGGTGCTGGCAAGCGGATCTGAGCTAATTGATGATATCAGGAGAGCCCCAGATGATGTCCTTTCTAGGACGAAATTACGTGACGATGTGCGTAGCGTGCAAAACGGAGAGTTCATGCTCAGGGATCATGTAGTTCCTTCAAGAAGAATACACGCTAGGAATATTGAACCCGAAAGACCATTACTCCTCGGATGTAATTCGTTCTAAACTCACGCGGGATGTTGCAAGTACTTTCGACGAGGTCCGTGGAGAACTCACGATGGCAATCGATGATCTGATCCCGACAAGCGAGCATGGTGCGTAGTAGAACCTTACTCGCAGAGGTTATGCAACACCTCACACAGCCGCAGAGTGGGTCAAGGTTCCCTTTCTAGAGACCATTCAGCGTGTAATTTGTCGCACTACGAATCGTATTTTTGTCGGAGTTCCTCTATGTACGCGATCATTCTTCCCATTCTTCTACCCCTTTGGTCGCCTTAACAGTATTCCCTTTTTTTTTTTCAGGCCGGGACCGTGACTATCAGAATTTGAATTTAACTTATTCGATCAATGTCATGAAATTTGGCATAATCATCAGCTGGTTTCCTAACCTCTCAAGCTGTGTGTAGTCCCCTTCACGCGTTTTTGTGTCGATTAAACCCCACGTTAGCATTGTTTCACGCATACTATCGAATCTTCCCTCCCAGGTCCAACAAGAAATTGAATTCATTAGACCTATGGTTCAGGAGCGATTTGCGAAGATGGAGGAGTATGGGGAGACTGGGATGATAAGCCGGTTTGTTGGACCATTGCATCTGGTATCTCGCTTATTACAATTACACGGCCGGTCTACAGAACGATATGCTCATGTGGCTCATGACTGAGGCTACGGGAGTGGAGAGGTCCGTTGAAGGCTTTGCTCGGCGATTGCTCCTAGCCAATTTTGCATCTGTACACATGACGTCTTCGGCAAGTGTTGACATCCTGACTCCATCTATTATACATTCCTAATCGTTGAGTGCCAATAGACTGTCACACAAGTCTTGTACCGCCTCCTTCGCCATCCGGAATACCTCGAACCCTCCGCGAAGAGGTCGATGCTGTTATCAGAGAAGAGGGCTGGACAAAAGCCGGGATGGATAAGATGTACAAGATAGACAGCTTCCTCCGGGAAACCCAGCGGCTTGATAGTTTCGCCGTCAGTTAGTTGGATTCCTCATTAGAACCCCAATCACGAGATGCTGATCCTCTTTCTGCTTCTTCCCAGTTGCCATGGGCCGTTTCGCGTTGCGCCCGTTCACATTTTCCAACGGTGTGACGGTTCCCGCAGGCACGGCCATCGCCATCCCTGCGAGTTCCACTCACACAGACGAAAGGATCTATTCAAACCCCGATGAATTCGACGGGTTTCGTTTTGCGAAGCTTCGCGAATGGAGGGACATACAGCGGCAAGCAAATATCAATCGGTCTCCGCGTCCAGCGAACATTTGGTGTTTGGGGTAGGACGAAACAAATGGTAAGTATTCTGCTCGCTGCTCATGATCTCCGACCAACTTGTCACTATTTACCATCAGTCCCGGACGACTATTTGCAGTCAATGAAATCAAGGGCTCCTAGCCTATATTGTCGCGACGTATGATATCAAGTTAGAGGAAGGGCAAAGTGTTCCGCAGGGGTATTACATCGCTGGAGGGCGTACCCCTTCGATCGCAAATGTGATGTTCAGGGCACGGAAGAATGATGTCACTGTGAATTTCACAAGAAAATTTGTTCTCATTCCCTGCTATGAATTCTATTTCAGTATTTTTGTTGTATGCAGGCAATGAAACTACAGCACGTCTTTCAATCAGAAGGCCATAACCTTTCTACACAGCGGGGCTATT
>WTXE01000148.1:0-74431 GCA_022496225.1 Russula aff. rugulosa BPL654
TTACTGTACATCGATAGATCCCTGAGGTTGATCCAGATACGATGCCTGATGCTCCTGCTGTCTGCGCCGTGCCACTCGTCCCCACTGAACAGACGAGGTACCCTCGCAAAGACATCCCATGCCTCGAGGTGGGTAGACCCGAACAACTCCGTGCTTATATGCAGGTGCGCAACGCTTCTGTGCGCCTTCCAGCTGCCCGAGAAAGAGGAAAGCAACAAAGAACCACTTATGAAAGGGAAGGATGGCGTCGAGACAGGAGGAAGACCGCTCAGGGCTCTCATTCGCATAATGCATGCATTAAATGGATTCATGATAACTGCAGTTGTCCTATTAGCCTCGTGCATGTACTAGAAAAAAAAATGATAGTTTTATTTGCATTTTCTGCCATCTGTTTGCGATACAAAGAGTGGATGATCAGCAAGAAACAAATGTCCTGACAGCACGAAAGGGATGACCATACAGAGAGCGCGATGATCAGACGTGGTCATCCCATCTAAGCCATCTTGAAGCCCCGTATGCTGATCATCCCCAGCGTCTTCAATCCTAAATGACTGAACTCCATCCGAAAAATCCCAACATGTATCTGACCCGATCATACACGTCAAGTATGATGGCCATGGTAGACATGATGGACTTGATCAGGCCTGATCATGTCCAATCCCATCTTGGGAAATTTTGTGATGCTGGCAGGCGCACAGCCCTCGTGTCCCGTGATTACGTGAGTGCCCAGACTGATTCTATACCCATTCCGAGACGCCATTCCCAGATGCTGTGGGAGATGTTATGTGATCGGAGAGGGCCGAGCATAATCCGGCGTCGGAAGGGATTCTCCACAAAAGGTGCTGAAACTGGCACGATCAATCCACAGTTGGGCACATCGCCGGCATGTGGTGATAGAACCAAGCAAAGACATACAGTAATTGATGGGCTGTCCGCTGTCAAGCTTATCACAGGACACGCCGTCAGCGCGTCAGAACGCTTCCTTTGAGAAGTTCCTATCCGAAGACGTGACATGTCCCTGTGAGCACCTGAGCATGTCCTCCCTTCGATGTGCTGCGCGCGCGATTCTGGGGCGCGAGAGAACTCGTAGAACGCGGTGGTTTGGAGGAGACTCAGGAGAGATGCAAAGCTGTGGTTCCTGGCTACTACTGGCAGTGGCTAGCGAGACGTCTGCTACGTCATCACATTCGTCAAATCAACTCAAAATGGAGCACTGGCCGCCGATAGCGATAAGACAACGACGCACGCGTTGAACGTTTTTGCTAAAGTTTGCAAAGCCATCATCATAATGTCGTACAACTGTCGTACAGCGACATCTTTTCTAAGGCTGCCCAGCCAAATCCCGTTATTTCCCACAGAACTGACCCTGCTCGTTTTACAAGCACCCTCTTTTCCTGCGGCCCTACCTCGTCAGTGACTATTGACTAGCCGCAGACATTACTGTCGATAGAGTACTCTGGCCTATATTCGTTTGATACGTTCAATTCCAGTATAGCAGCGCGACTGGGCCGCAGAGACGATGGGCGGTCGCAGACTCGGAGGATGTATACGGGCCCTCGCGCTGTTTGAGAGACGTGGCCTTCCGGAAGTTCCGGTACATACAGAATGATGTTTGCACAGTACGTTGGGCCAGAGAGATATCGTCCATTGGTTCCTCTCCATCTATCGTACACCCTCTCTAGCGTCTTGTGTCGGCTGGCGTTGGTTTGGAAATCGAACCTCTGACCGAGACAATCCTTCATGCGCTGGCAGATGAAAGAGAGGTTTTCCTTGGTGCGCGAGACGGTGATGTAGCCTGCGCAGCAGAAATGTGAGACACATTAAATGCCCTGATTGAAGACTCGCTCGAGAAGAGCACGGAAGGGAATCACGACGCTTTCGCGCGCGTCGAACCAGATTGTTGGGTAGGATATACCTATGCATCGTCAATAGACCCGAGCGGGACCAGGCAGGTCCATGACTACCAGTCTTAGCAACCCCGGTATGTGTATGTGATGTGTGAGACGAAGAAGAAAACCACAATCGAGAACGACGAGCCACGCCACGCTGAACGGTGTCTGTCGTGAATGCACGATTCCCAATTTGAATGAAGTTTCAGATTCAGGCGACGTGATAATCCAAGAACAAGGCTTCTCCATCGTCGACCCACATGTACCAGCGTTATTCATTTCTCTATCTGGACTTTTGAATAGTTCTCTAGGACCACATAGAAATAAAATACTGCTAGTAGGACATCATCGGCCCGGGGGAGTACGTCGATTGATCTCGCCTGGCCTACGTCCCATCAAAAGTCGGTCAGCGGCATCGCGGGATGTTCCACAACGGATGACATACGTCGACTTTGCTCGGTTCGTACCTTTCGAGTCCGATGAGGATTCTTTGCCATCCGCAAGCCTTCTGAACTGTCGTCTGCTGAGACTGAGAATACAGGATGGCAAAGACATGATAGAGAGCCTGAGGCGAGAGGGGTGCTGAAGGGCCCGGGAGATCTGGGTTAAACAACGTCACGGTACGCATTTGAGCAGACTCGGAACTAATTGAGAATTTTGTTAAGTTTGTTAGTGACTTGATTGAGGGAGAAAGTTAGGTTCTCTTGACGGGGAATGTAACACAAGCAGAGTCTGCACTTTGCATGCAGTATAACTTACACTTGTAGACGGCCACGTGATCTTCACTGCCGACTCTATCAAGTTTGGTATCAACATGGCTCCCGTACTTAATACAGTAACCTTGCTTCTTCCAACCGGCAGTCAATAACTGGGTACAGATGGTGTTGTTCACATATGTCATCGGTAAGACGAAGAAAGAAAAAGGATGAAAGACCAACGAAAAGATTAGAACAATCTGTTTTTCGCAGAACATATGGAAGAGGATGACCCGACGCCCCACGCACTCCCTCGTTGGGTAGAACTCGAGTACAAGGTGAGCGGGCAAAGCACTCTCCTCAAATGTTTCATAATATAATATCCATGCAACATAGCACATGCGCACGCTCGCAGGACCCACCGCGTCCATAGCCTTCACGAATCTCTCGAGCGCGACAAGCGCCTCTCTCTCCGCCGCCTTTTCCAACAACAACATTTCCGATTCCGATTCTCCTGCTCAGGCGCAGGTAGAATGCCACAAGCAGGGCGTGCTGGCGTTAATGAAATCGCGCGATATCGGTATCCCTCTCGAGCGCGTATGCCTACTCGATCCCAAGGCGTCATTACCGCTCACGCCTTCCGATGGGGACGCGGGTAAATTTACATGGTTTCTCTTCGGTGTTCGTCCCCATTCCCCCTTTCCCCACACATCGCTCTTTCTTCGCTCTTCCCCTTTCACCGTTCTCACCTTCCGTCTCATTTTCTATGGCTCGGCTTTTATTTGGTCGGTCTGTTGGATGGGAATTTAGGGTATCCTCGGTACGTAACCGTATGTATGCGATGTGTTTAAGCGACGGAGTTCCTGATGGTGTGGAGAATTGATGAACAGGCGATGATCCTCCGCGAGATCGTACCGCAGAACTTCGCGCGCTCGGCTTCCCAACGCGTCATTTGGGACCTGTACAAATGACGACAGACACGGCTCTCGGCGTGACAAAGCGCGTCATCGCAGATCGCGGTTCGCTTGTTCCCCACCCTTTTTTCCCGCAATGACCAGGCTCACTGCACTCGATTATTAGTTCCGCTCGAGGAGATTCCATACGTTGTTCGTCTCTCTCATGCTCATACTCATGCTGGGGCACCAGCTGACGTTAACATGCGACGTTGATTTTTCTGACCCGACCTGGCCCTCCTAAACGATGTGTTGGTTAATTCTGTAGGATTACCCAACGATCCGGTTCAACGCGCGCGAAAGCGTTGAGATGCCTTTCGTGCGTCTTCACGAACGACTCTTCAATAACGGCATTTAACATAGTCGAATTCGTGCGCAGGCTACATGATCACCCCAGGCACCAAGGACGAACCTCTTCTACCTCCAGGCATGAAGGAACACCTGCACGCCGATCTCGATCAGAGCTTCGATTTCTAAACTAGCGCTAATCGATATAAAATAAACGTTCGATGCTAGAGGAGCGTATGAGACAATATGTGTGTAGTGCGTATGCGTGGAGGAGGTGCATGTGTGAGGACGTGTTAGATGGGACGTGGTACAATGGACGATAGGCTGGAGAGAAAGGGAGCGACAAGGGAAGTCAGGAGAAATGAGGGAGTAAGCAAGAGGCGAGGCGCATTGAGTTACAGCAAATTGTTCCCTCGTGGCTAGAATGTTAATATGAAAGCTAGAGAGCGTGGGGTGTATATGAAATGAGCATAACAGAGAGAAGGAAAAAAAGGAGTAAATGAATGGGACGCTGTGAGATTAAACAGGATTTGTGGATGATAGCAGTAATACAACAACATAGCGAGGAAAGGGAGACGATAGCAACCAGGATTAAACTAAATACACACACACGGGCGACCAGAAGAATGAAAAATGAATAAATAAGGCAAACCAAAAGGGAAGGGATTTGCAAAGAGCAGAAAGGCGTCAATGTGGGGCAGTCCCACGATGGAACTGCTCGAGTGCCTCAGCATCCCAAGGTGCCGGGATACGCGCGACATCATCGAGGTTCTTGTCGGCGCGCGCATCACGTAGCCGCTCACGCGTCGGCATTTCCATCCGCGCGCGACAGCGCACAAGACGCAACTTTGTCCGCTTGATCCCTATTCGCCCCATGCCGAAAGAAAATCTTAGCCAGGATTATCACCACGTTATTAGAGAAGTACGCACAAGTGGCAATCGTATCACGGTCCTCCTCCATGAACGGATTTCCCTTCTGTAGCAGGTCGTCCTGCAGCGCATATAAACACCACAGAGACTCCTCATATAAGCGCTCGCATTCATCGGGCGACTTGTGCTGATCGAGCAGTTCTTTACGCGCTGCTGTACGGCTCTGAGGTTACGTGACAAAATGAAAGAGTCAGTTGATGCAGTCAAAGGTGATGGGAGGAAAGGGATGCGTACCAGGGTGAGCGCACGATTGTAGACGAGCTCGTCGACCCAGGTGGAAGGTCCGGTGTATTGGGCGGGCAACCACGTCTTGACGAGTGCAGCGCGATCATTACATCGTAGAAAGTGGTCCTTGAACCAGGTTAACGCTATGCCGCCACCACAACCATTAGTAAAAACACTTCGACTAAACCTCCTTGGGATAAACCCAGCGTACCTTCATCAAAGCCATCAGAAAGCATAAAATCACCTTCCGGATGGCGCATTTCCATATGTTCTTGATACTTGCGCAGCTCATCGATTCCCTCCTGGGAGAACTGCATCACCAGCATGTAGATCGCAACGCACGTCACAGCGTTGTATTCTGCCTGCACGTCCGCGTTCCGTCGACGCGCCGCGAGCTTTTCGTTCTCGCCCTCGCGCGGAGCGAACTTGCTTGGATCCGGCAGTGGTTCTAACCACCATCAATTTAGCAAGCGGCGGCAGAGAAAGTAGCAAGGAGAAAAGGCGTACTCTGTGGCACGCTCTTCACAAACTCATACATCTCATCTGCCCAACGCGTGATCACGTGAGTCTTCTGCGCCAGCTGTTCCAGCCCTCCCAACAATGCATCCTCCACGGGGTCAATCTCACCACCGCTCATGCTCTGATTACGCATCCGGGGAGACGATGACCCCGTCCCCTGTCCATTCGCGTAGGTAATAAAGTGTGGTGGTGAATGTGGGCTGCTCATGCTCGCACCAAACAGCTTTTTCGACGCAAGGGTCAGGGCACGCGAGAGAGCGTTTGTCGCTGATGATCGGCCTGTTGGGATTGGCACGCTACCCGGATTCTGTGGCGGCGGAAATGTCAGGGCCGATGGTGATTCGGGTGGATGCTGAAGATCAGGAGAACGCTTGGCATCATTTGCGGAGGCGGGTGTCAGGGGTGCACGACGGTCAAGGAGAGGCCGTCTCCGGGCAGCATTGATCTCTGTAAATTTAGTCAGAGTTGTGGGACAGGGGACGCAGTGTGTAGTCTGCTAACCGTCTACAGCTCGATTAAACTCGACAGCTTGCGTATCCCCGACAAGAACGTATTCCCGTCGGAGTAGACCGTCCTCTTCTGTCTCTCCAGGGATGACTGATCCTTCTGTCGACAATGGCCGCAGGATCGGTCGCGAGACGGGAAATGGTGATAAGTGCGATGTCGCAGGGGCGACTGCGGGAGCTTGCCCCATGCCAAGTTCGCCGGGCGGGCTGAAGTGAGAGAGCGTTAAGATCGGCGTCACACGATGTACCGTCGATCACTTACCTTGAGGACGAACCCTCTTGAGAAGGAGAATTCATCTCGCTCTCCCGCCTTCTGAAGTTGAACTTGCTCGGCGGAATCATCGCCCGGGGGTCTAAAACCTCTGGTGGAATTTGCATGTGATGGTCCGGGATCCTACCATCATCCACTGGCTCATTCGGTGGTGGTGAAGGTGGCTTCGCGGGAACTGGCCGAGGGAATTTGGAGTTTGTCATGGCTTCGCTCTTGAAAAACTCTTCGAAACTTGCGCGCTCAGCGGGATTGCGCCTCAAGAGCGCGCGGATGAGTGCCTTAACGTCTGGAGGGACCACTTGGGGTGGGTCCTCACCCGGACGAGGCTGATGAGTAGGGTCTTCGTCAGGGAATTTAATTCCCTTGGAATGTTCGATCTTCCTTAAAAGCTCGAGATGGTTGGAGGCACGAAAAGGAGGTTTGCCAACAGATATTTCATAAAGTACAGTACCAACGGACCAGAGATCTGCTTTGGCGTCGTATTTCTGACTGCTAAGGATCTCCGGGGCCATATACAGCCTAAAAGGAGAAGATATGTCGATGTTAAGTTGCGACCCATGCATGATGGTAGACTCACGGTGACCCGCAGAGGGTCTCTGCCATCATGGCGTTAGGAAGGGATCGCGCAAAACCAAAATCAGCCACCTTTAGCAGAGGAATGCCTAAGGGGTGTCCACGAGCCAGGTCATCGTTACCAGGGGGGCATAAGAGCAAGTTCTGGGGCTTGATATCACGGTGAATTAAATTTCGTTGCCGCAAGAACTTGAGTGCACGTGCTATGGATGAACCCGCGTCAAGATTTGAGTCAAATGAGGGAGGTGAGCTCGCACCGAGTTGCCTCAAGAAACTGCGGACGACGATCTCGGCAAGACCGCCTGTCCTAGGATGTGGATAATACTGGGGTGCCGCGCCGGGTTCGGGGATATATTGGAGATTTTCTACGCGGCCCCGCTTCTTGATATAGTTGGTTAAATCGCCGCCAGAACAGTACTCCATGATAAGGTATATATTGCGCTCAGCGCGCTTCAGGTACTATCAACGGGAGAACCCAATTATGGGAGAGGATGCAACGTACAACGATATCAATCAATTTGGTAATATGCCTGTGGGATAGCGATTTGAGGATGTCGATTTCGCTTTGGAGATTCTCAACAAGCTTCGTGGAGAGATTGCTACGACTGACGGTCTTGATTGCAACTTCATGACGCGACTCCTGACGATTCGCTGTATTATCAATACGCAGGTAGGATAGAAGACGCGCGATAGTGACGCACTTCGTTGTAACCCTTGTAGACAGTCGCAAAGCTCCCCTTCCCAAGGTCACTAACTATAACGTAAGGCCTCAACTCGTCGTCCTCTGCTCGTCTGCTAGATGATGGTGTTCGTTGTATTGGGGAATGAGGAGTGGCAGCCATTAGTTGCCAGCGGATAATGGAGAGATAGGATAGTGTCTAGTGGGGATGATAGCGAGGAGGAGGGAAAATAGATAGGGTAGAAATGAAGCAAGGGTGTGCACTGGCTGCACAGGACAAGGCTGCTCTTCTCGGTGGGGGCAGTAATCACCCGTGGGAACTGGTCACATGCAAAATCCATTAGACCCTAATCTAGGGTTGATCCACCTCTCCCAAATGAACTCGCAACAACGTGAGCAAAGTCCTCGCCGCTCGCTCGACAAGGGAAAGGCAAGGCAGAGCAACTCGTGCATCGACCAAGAACCGACAGAAACCTCGCCTTTGCTTGCCTCCCGATCCTATGCCATTCATACCGACGACGACAACCTAGAGACCGCCACTCATTCCATTCGCAGCGGCAGCTTGCTATCCACTCTCACCACCGTATTTTTCATCACACTTTCCATCTCTATTCTCCTACTCTACTCCTATTTTCTCTCGCTTATTCTTATGCAGCCAAAGCATCGCACCTATCAGATGACGACATCTTGAATAATGGACTCGTGTTCCGCGGTCCGGATGCCATTGACGTGCTCAATGTCTCCATGCACGGCGACGTATGGTTAAGACTCGACGGCCATGTTGGTTTTGACGCGGGCGCGGTCATAGGTGTTAAGCCGACGATGACGATAACTTTTGGCATGACGCATGGAAGGCCATCGGTCGCTGGGGGATCCGCAATCTCGATGTTGTCTCAATTACTCTCTCGTCCGTCAACATCTCCGCCGAATATGATCTCTCAGAACAACTCGCTTCCATCGAAGTTCCCCCGTTTCAGATTCCTCTTACTGCAATGCCCCCAGACGATGCTTCTTGGCTGACCCCTATGTCCCTTCCCGTTCACATCCTTCCATCCCACAACATCTCCGCTTGGCTCCACTTTGCACGCGAGAGCTGGCGACGCGGTTCTGCCATCGCTCAGGCTACTGTGGGCAGAGCTGACATTCAAGGCGGCAGCCTGCAACGCCCTACCTGGCGAAATGTGCTTAAGATCGATAGGTCGGATATGACGGTCGGACTCAACGTGAAGAGTACGTTGGTCGTTTCTCCTTTCACCGCTATCCCGTGACGGCTCTCACAAGTTATCTAGTACCCGTCCTCGCTGGCCTGCCGAGCCCTGGCGCTGATCAACCTCTGCCGTCGATCTCTGATCTCGTTCACCTTTCTCGCTTCTCACTTTCCTCCTCACATGACCACAATCTCATCATTGACGCAGAAGCGACCGTCGTCAACCCGGTCCCACCCGTCATAACCTTCACCTCTCCACCTCTCCCCTTCGTTGTCTCTGTCCCGCTTCAGCTAGAGACAGCTAAAGAGTCATCCATCCCACTCGCATCCGTTACAGCAGAGCCTTTCGCCCTCACCCATCCGAATATTACGTTCTCCCTCCATGGCAATGTCCTCCCCATTTCCCATCGGCAGCTCCTGCGCTCTCATCTCTCATCTCCGATTACCTCTCCGGCATCAACCACCCAATCTCAATTACCTCACCATTCGAGCCCTTCTCCGGCTACACCGTGCACACAAAGTTTCCCGCACCCCATCCACGTCCCGAGGTGCTGCGTAACGTCACGATCGAGGACATGAAGATTCGCGCGTCGGGAACAACCATCCTGGCCAGCGGGACAGTACATGCACGAATCGCGTTGCCAGAAGGCATGGACGTCACCGTGCTCATCAACCGTCTTCACCCAGACGCCCTCATTTATGATGGGCCGGTGGAACCACCCTCACCCACACCACTACCACTTACAAGAACATTAATGACAGCACAAGACATGACTAAACACCACCCTGTCGTCGAAGTCGACGAAAACGACGATGACGACGATGTGCCGCCAGCGCCTCCCCTACCCAGCCCGCTGCCACCACGCGCCTTCGCACGCGTACGCCCAAGCGCCTGGCTCTCCACAATGAGCGCACCGACCCCGCCCCGACGCGATTGGAACGAGCGAGGAAACACGACATTAAGCATAACCGCGTGGTTCTCTGACGTACCGTTCGAAGTTCTACCAGGTCGAGAGCACGAATTCCGCAGTTTTGTCGCTAAGGTTATTTTTGGGCCTGGCGATGGTCCCGTCGCCGGCATTGATGGTGTCGCTGCTGTTGGCGTGACGGTCGATGGGTTATCGATCGGCCAGGAGCCTGATGGCGATGGAGTTGAGGTAGGAGGAGGAGGAGGACCGGAAGACGAAGATGGTAGTCGTAGCACTGGGATGGTGTTGACGGGATTGCCGTTTCAGGGCAGCGTGAGGGTCGGGAGGAAAGGGACACATTGGAAATGAATGCTGCATCTGCAGTATCATGCATGCCATGTTATTTGCCCTCTGTTTTCTTTGGTTCTCTTCTCCCAAAGAACACATGTACTGCAGTACTTAGACGATATAGAGACGAATCCTATACATCCGTATTGCGTGATAGATGTCCAGTGTCCCATCATTCAACTTGATTATCGATGCAGCGTGTGAGTTTTTCTTGACGTGCAACTGAGAGCGGCCGATCGATGAGGCCGATGAGGATTCGGTGACTGGGGTGGTAAGGGAGAACCGGCTTGTTGCGGGTTTATAACTTAAGGTCTGGATACTGTATGGCTAATTTCCATTTGTGTCCGCAGAGTCCCAGAGGACGACGCGAGCCGTCGCGAGGGATCTTAGTAGTATATTATTCCAGGAATACAGTAAATGATGGACCAGTGAGCGAGCCTACTCTAAAAACTCCCAAAGACAACCAAGAAAGAAAAGACAGCCAAGACAAGTATGTGTTTACAAGCAACTTAGATACCCATACGACGTCTAAACAAACCGCACCAGTACAGAACACTCTGTAAGGACGGTTAGCGCCCTTGTGCGAGGTCAAACAAAAGTCGGGACTTACCTGAGTTACCCTTCATCGACAAAAGTGGGTCTAATGAAGTAGAGAATGTAGTGGTTTAGTTATGCCCCATAGTGAACATACGTCACCCAACAATCCACAGTGACGCCTTTTTTCTTCCGTAATTTCTGCACGGCATCCCGAAGTGCCCCAGCAGCCCGTTCGTGATAAGGCACCGGTACGCCCTCCTGCCCCTGCCCCTGCCCCTGCCCCTTCTTCTCCTCAAACATCAACTTATAAAACCGCTTGCAAAGATTCCCACCGTCCATATCTGCCATCGCCCACATCGTCCCGACGACGCTGCGGAAACCGCAGTGCTGCATCGCAGCCGTGAGATGGAGCGCCTCGTCCGGATGGCTAGGGTCAGTGAGCTCGGCGGCATGCGAAGCGGACAGGAAGGCGAATTCGGCGGATGGGAAACGACATTTGGCGATGTCGAGTAACGTTAAACGTTCGTCATTGTGAAGCCTGAGTGGTGCGTCGAATGGTCGTCCGGGCACCAGTTTGACGGAACCAGCGATGTGGGCAAAGCGGTGGTGCTCGAGACCGTCGATGACCGCCGCCTTGGTCGCCTTCTTCCCAACGAGGCTTTTCACTTTCGTACGACCGATTCCCTCTATCGTCTTGATCTCCTTCCGCATCCCGCCGAGATTGTCCTCGTGATATGCTACCAGGAGTAATGGTGGACCTTGTGAACGTTGCCATCGTCGACCCGACGACGATTGTGGAGCGATAGGTATAGGTTTACGAGATTCGATGAGCGCAGAGAGGGTGGGTGTATATGAAGGGATGTAGAGGTCGCAGAAATACTGCTCGGTCGCTTCGGTGCCATCCGCCGATGGAATTGGGCCCATAGCGTGGAGCGGAAGAAAACAGAACGCGGATGTTGGACACCACCAAATCCGAGACTGCTCTGGGATGCCCAAGGCACGAAGTCTCTCGAGGACCGGCCGACCAACGAGCGCGTACAGGTCCGCGAGCACAGAGCGCACTGTGCATGCATGCGGCGTCGTAGAGAGAACATCGCCGCGCCCCCGTCGTGCGGACAATAATTGGTCCTTCAGTCTATTCGCTCGATCATAAAAATCGCTGGGCGTGGGGATGAGTGAGGGTGGAGAGTCGTGCAGGAGGATGAGAATGTCGGAACGCCATTTGGAGTGGTTGATGATGATCACTGGTCCGCGCGAAGCCGCGGAACGAAGCGCGTCGAAAGAGGGTGGCGTTAAGAAGTCTCCGAAGCCGGGCAAGCTTCGAATATGCGAAAGAAGAGAATCGCGCTCCTTTGACAGCTTCCTTTGTTTCGTCACGAGACGACAGAACGGGTCCATCTGGCTCCCTTCGAGACTTCTGTCGTCATCCACATCGACTCCTAGCCTGGCAGAAACGGTTAACGTCTCCAGCTCGCGGTTGAGGGAGGTTAATCGTTCTGCTAATAGTTGGTCGGAGCTGATGGGTTGGTCGATTGATGAACGGAAACCACGCATTTCGGACCAGAGTAGTGCCCTCCCTCGTTCCAGCGTCTCGATGGCCTGTTCCACGCAACCCGTGCCGATCTGATACGATGCGTAGTCCAAAGGCATCCTCTCGCAGGTTCCGCCCATCCCGACGAGTCGAGCTTGCTGTACTTGTACCACTGGAGCAAAGGCCAGAGAGGACTGCGATAATGACATCGCGCTCTCATATGCAGAGGAGACGGAGGGGTGCCCGAAATGCCGTGCAAGGAACGCCCAGAGACAGGAAAACTTGAATCGGTCTGCCGCGCTCACGTATCTATCGTTGACGGCCATGGAAGATAGACGCATCATTTCATCTAGATCTTGCCTACGGCGAAATAAGCGATAACGAACACATAATGAAGGAACAAGTCGTCGAAGTACAGCAAAGTGGAGAGCCCTTGCGCCTTGCATCGTAAGGAGGTTGCGGTGGAGAATAATCGACTCGTCAAGATAGTCCACAGAGCCGGTGCATTCAAATGCGATCAAGAGATCGTCGCACAAGAAGCAAAGGGGAATGAACAAAAATGGATGATCCGAGGTGAGTAACATTCGTCGGTATCTTATTGCCGTCTTGATATCTGGTATATCGCCTGTTCGGGAAAACTTGGTGTCATACCACACGCGAGATCCTCGATGTATGTTCTATGACAGAGCGACCCGCTCGTGGTTCCCAGGAGAAGTCCTTCGAGGTGCTCGATTTTCTCCACCACGGTGTCAATTGAATAGGCACGTTTACTGGTGTACAACCCACCCACGCCTTCTCCAGAAGATAAGAGGTTGACGATTTCCGGAACAAGGGTGATCGCCTCTTGTAGGCCATTAATGAGACCAAAATATTTGAAGCGTTGCTCCGCGTGGATGGCTAGGGCTTGAGTGAGGACGACACGAAGCTGATCATCGAGAGAGGAAAAGCTGAGTGCGATGCGACATCGGAGAATCGCCTCCTCTGAATTTCCCGGATCCGAATAGATAATCGACCGTGCGAGGGCAAGCAACGCGATCATCTCGGCGGCCTGGACGCGATATTGATCTGCGTTATCCTCAGGAGGGATGGACGCGACGAACTTGTCCAAAACGGCGATTCCCTCCTCGCAATCATCCGTTGCATGTGTCTCGAAAACGAAACGAGTGAGAAGGGCGCCGGCCAGCGCGAGGGAAGCCTCTTGGGGGCGTGTCGGGAGCGCCTCCCGTAGGATTGTATGACCTTGTCCGACGACGATTGAGATAGTGCCTGCTCCCCTTTGCGAATGTGGGTAAAAATTGCCCCAGATAAAGCTTGAATGGCGTCGGCTGGGTCGGCTGAGGGAGAGATAATGGCAGAGGCCCAAGATATTGTCAGTAACACGTATCATGGGAAGATTATGGTTCGAATCCAGGAGACCAGGACTTACATTGTAACACTGTAGGATCTCCTGGCATGCTTGGCCTAAGGATGACGAGGAATAGGACAGTGTGTCCTCGTTAGTTGGGGTGCAGTGGCTCTTGATAGGGTGCGCGAAGTGGGCGCAAAAGCCGAAACAGCCTTGGGCATGTGTGTTCACATGTTTACACGCGGCTAAGTTAGACGCTATGCCTTTTTGAAATGCACAGTTGACCGCCCATGCAAAGTGTCGCGCGCGCCTCTGCCGTAAATGATATCCCCAATTTTGAGTTACCGTGCGGTGACAGTATGTCAAATTGTCAATCTCGGGCGAGGCCAGACCGGGAATGTCACATGTCCCTGAATCAGGCCCCACCAGGCTTTTAAGGTTGAGGTTGAGTACTTTGAGTTACGGTGAGATACCTACAACTCGAAGGTGAAGATTTGGGTTTTCTTTCGACTCTAGGTTAGGGCGGGCGATGTGTAGTTGGCGGTGAGTTTACAATAGTGGGCGCTGTTGGGTGGTGTAAGTTATAAGTTGCGTGCAGTAGGGTCTTCCGGCATCAAATGAGCTGTCTACCAACTCTAACTCCCTCCGTCATTATCAGGCCCGGCATGGATTCCCGCCTTCCGAGTCAAGTCACCGTCAACTGTAAGGTACATTAGAGGCACACACCACTCATTTTCCGTATTATGTCCACCATGGTACCATGCTTCCGTCCTACTCCCTACGACGGCGTTCAGTGTGAAACCCACGTCTCTGATGGCAGCTTGGATGACCGCGAAGAACGAACAGTGGGCTGTCAGCGTTGGAGAAACTCGGAAGCTGTTACGAACCCGCAAGACCTGGGCTTTCGAGAGTCCCAACTTGTTTGTACGTACTGAGACGTGTTGTAACTGAAACTGCGTTTGAATGTTGAACGTTGAACATTGAACACGCGAAAAAGAAGTGGACATGGCAGTATCTCAAGCGCGCGCTTATGGCAATGAACTTATTCGTCGGCCTCTAGCTTCATAATTCAGAGGCAGAAAAGGCTCGCTTTTCCTCCGTTCATGTCAAAGCCTGTGTCAAAGTCCTTCTAATGAAGGCAAGGAAAGCTTCCGACTGCCATCATAGCCGAGACTGTCAGTCATGGCTTGTCTGGCCCCGCTTGGTTCTACTGATGATGCATCGTGACTGGTTGTATCTAGAAAATTACCCAATAATCTACGAGCGAAAGCGTCTGATGTATTCTTCTTGAGCGAGTCTCCAACCAGGGCATCAATGTGGCCCTATCTCACATTTCAGTTGCGCAGACTATATGACCGCCTCGCGCGAAGGATCGTCTCGGTCAAAGTTTCGATTTCCAAACCAGCACCAATCGACATGAAAAATTCGACGCTAGAGAACGCATAATGTGATACGGATGGTACGTAGTACACATGCAAGTGCATCTGCGAGGACGTATCAGACAGAGCATGGCACAATGTACGATAGTTGGAGGGACGGGTAAAATTCAGGAGAAATGAAGCAAGCAAGAGGTGAGGCGAGTTGAGCAACAGTAAGCTCTTTTGCACGGCTAGGGTGGTATAAGATGAATGTGAAAGCAAGAGTGTGTGAACTGTAACTTACGAGCTGTATCACTTGGCTTCATGTGCAATCTTTGTCCCAGACAGAAATGGCGATAGGAAAGCCGTCGCGCAGTAACGAACTGCCCAATGTTTACTGAAAATGTACCGGTAGCTCGAGCCTCTCAACGAAAATACTCCGAAGGCTGGGTAACAATTCTGTTATTCTGCTCCCAATGGGCTCTTGCAGGGCAGCTGCGATAACTAGCGCAGATTCCCGGAAAGGTGGAGACTCTTTACAGCAGTAAATGGACGAAGAAGTTCCAACCATTGATCGCTCTCGACGTCGACTTTCCAGTCTGAAGACAGATTCTCGGTGTAGACTCCGAATAGGAGTTTCTCCACGTAGAAGGGGAGGCAAACACGTGGTACAGACCTGCGCGATGAACGAAGGTTGGGGATCTGCCTCCGAGTCTTCGTATAAGATTTCCAAATCGAGCCTCGCATAGTAGTCATCAGATGCCCATAAGAAGTCGTGGACCTCAGCGTTACGTCCCAAGGTCACATGCGCCTCATTTGGTTCCTCGAACCTTGGTATACGACTGATGAATTGGACAAGATGTCGGGTGTCGAAAATCATTTGATCGAGGAACGTTATGGATAAGCGGCCGAGTCGAGGGGCATCGATCCATGCTACGAGGTCATCCATGTACTCGCTGACCCCTTTGAACCGAAACCAAGTGAGATCGGGGAGGATAGAGCGTGTCATCGGAGGCGGACGCCGGTAATCGAGAATATGAGAATTCGAGGCAAAGGGAAAGATTGTCAAGGCTGGTCAACATGGAGAGGCAAGCGGCCATCACCTCGGGTGAAACGTACCCGGAATGAGGAATATGTTGAAGGTAAAGATCGACGAGGTGAGTGGCAGACAAAAGTAGATATGGTATTCCCGGAAACGGAATCTCAACCAACGTGAAGTACCGCAAACGTGGGGCAGATCCACCCAAGAAGGTATCGGGAATGACCGGGGTTTCACCTTCGTCGCACAGAAGCAGCAGACGTGTCAAGGCTGGAAATGACACCTGCATCGCTGCCAAGACTTTATCCCATTGCAAACGCCCAGTTATTCGGAGGTGGATTTCACATACGCGATCATTGTGCTCAAGTGCATCAACGATGTTATCCACTGACGTTGAGGAAATGGCGCCGTCAACGATGAGAGGCAAGGCTGGCCAGGCATCCAGGATTTCCTTTGCAGGCGTTCCAGCTGTGCAAACCAATCGTAGATTGAGGCGACGCGGTGATGCAAAAACGAGGCTTCGCCATCGTCTACACACGTGCACCAGCGATTGCCACGCCTTCATCGCTTGATAGCTGTCACCTGTAACATGGAAATCAAATATTCTAGTACAGCATCGTCATGGAGCACGTCGATCGGTGTCGCCTGGCCTATGGCACCGAGTCAGTCAACATTTGTGGCGGGATGTTTCACAATGCAAGACATACCTCGACCTCGCATTGTTCGCTCTTTCCGGGTCTGAAGACGATTTTTTTTGCCACCAGCGGCCTCAGGACGACAATCAGTTGGGATTGATGGCTCGGGAGGTTAGGAAAATGGAGAGGCGATAGTACAGTGTGCTGGGTGTGCTGCGGTGACTTGATGATCTGTTTCGAGCAGGGCTAGTTAAGGATCTGCAGAGCAAGTTGATTTCCTTGACATACAGTATTGAGAGGTCGGCCCGATGAGACCGATGAGGATGAGGATTGGAGGTTGTGTCCAGGGATTGCAATACAGCAAAGCCCAGTAGTACCTGGTTTGGACCGCCCGTGGAAAGTTTACAGTAAGTTTACTGTGGGGTGACACGTGTCAACCTCGGACTAGATCGGGATATCACAAGCCCCTGAATGAGGCCCCTATTAAGGACGTACGACTCGAAGGTGAATGGTATGTGTTTTATTCCAGCTCTAGGTGGTGAGGGTAATGTGCAGAAAGTTTGCAATAACGGGCGCAGTTCATTGTACGGACACACAGTGGCGGCGATATTCCAGCGTCACAGAACTTTTACTCTTAGCAGACAAGGTTATTACTCCCGCAACCCATGTGTCATTGATTGGCAGAGGCCTTGCTTTCCTCCGTCGATGTCAAAGTCCCTTTAATGAAGCCAAAAAGCTTACTCCCCGGCCGCCACAGCTGGGACTATTAGTTGTGACTTGTCTGGCTCCGCTTGACTCTACTGATGATATGATACCTCGTGACTGGTTGTATCTATAGGATTAGCCAAAAATTGGTTCGACGCGAGCGAAAGCGTCGTGATGCCCTTCCGTGCTCTTCTTCGGCGAGTCTTCAACCAGGGCATTAATGTGGCCCTATCTCACATTTCCGTCGCACAGATGCATGACTGCCTCGCGCACCACGGACGAAGAATCGTCTCAGTCAGAGTTCGGTTTACAAACCAGCGCCAATTGACATAAAACATTCGACATAAATCAGGAGAAATAAAGTAAGCAAGAGGCGAGGCGAGTTGAGCAACAGCACGTCTTCTTGCGTGGCTAGAGCGATATCAGACGGGTGTGAAAGCAAGAGTGTGTGGGCTGTAACCTACGAGCTGAATCACCGTGGCCTCAAATTGGAGCACTTGGCCAGTCAGAAATGGCGACATGGTGGCCGGAGAGTTGTCGCGCGGCAACGAACTGCTCAATGTTTTCCCGCAAAGGTCCCGATGGCCCGAGCCCCTCCACAAAAATATTCTGCAGGCTGGGCAACACTTCTGCTATTCTGCCCCTAACGAGCTCCTGCAGGGCGGCCGCGATACCTGGCCCTAATTTCTTGGATAGGTAGAGATTCTTCGCTGCGGTAAATGGAAGTAAGAGCTGCAACCATAGCGTGTTCTCGACGGCATCATTCTTCAAAACCAGTTGCGAATCCCTATGCTCGATGTAGAGGTCCTCTACCGTGGAAATAGTGTGCAAAAAGGAGTTACAGACCTGGGAGACGGGTGAAAGCCGTTGATCTGGTTCTCTGTATAAGATACGTATCGAAACCGACATTGTCGAGAAACTCAAATGTCCGGTATCGAAGTTTGACGTTGGTGGTGCAGAGATGGAATTGCACACGTGCTTCATCGAGTGCCCTGAGTGTGGGTGTACAATTAATGAATTGGGCGAGTCGTGGGCAGTCAAAATCGATCTGATCGATGAAAGTTATATCCATTGTGTTGAGTTGAGGGGTGTCGATACGGGTCACGAGTTCCTCTAAGTATTCAGCAACGCCGCTGAAACCAAGGCAATAGAGAGCGGGGAGGACAGAACGTTTTGGTGGATGCAAACTTCGACTTTCCCGTTCAGGGCGAGATTGAGGGGAGTTGAATCCAAGGGTAAGCGTTTTGAGGCTAGACAACACGGAGAGGAGAGCGGCCATTGCTTTGGGTGAAATATACCCGGAATGAGGAATTCCAGTGAGGCTAAGGTGGACCAGGTGAGTGGTAGACAAAAGTAGTTTTGCTATTCCCGGAAAGGGATGAATTCCATGCTGAGATATTTCAAACGTGGGCATATCCATCCAAGAAGCTATCAGGAATGATCGGGGCCGGACTAAGTTCGCACTCAAGCAGAAGATGTGTCAGTGCCGGGAATGGCACCTGCATCGTTGCCAAGACTTCATTCCATTCCAACCCTGAGTTATTCGGAGGTCATTCGACATATGCGATCTCTGTGCCCAAGTGCAACAACGAAGTTGTCCATGCGCACGGATTTAAAATATTCGTGGATATATTGCCGTCAACGATGAGAGGCAAGGGTGGCCAGATATACAGCCTTTCCCTTGCAGCGTTTCGGGTTTACAAACCAATCGTAGATCGAGGCGACGTGGTGATCCAAAAACGAGCATCGCCATCGTCTACACACGTGTACCAGCGATTGCCACGCCTCTATGTCCCTTTTTCTTTGTGCATATCGTTTTCCCGGGCCGAGTCTGACCACATAGAAATCAAATATCGCTAGTAGGTCATCATTGTGGAGCACGTCGATTGGTGTCACCTGGCCTACATGGTATAGAGTCGGTCAACATTTGTGGCGGAATAATTCACAATGAAAGACGTCATACCTCGACCTTGCATGGCTCGGGCGGCTGGGAAATGACGGAGAGGCGATGGCGGTGTTGGAGTATGCTGCGGTGACTGGATGAAGGGCACAGTTTTGATTTGAGAGCCTGATATCATCAGTCACTGGATCTGTAGAGCAAGTGGATTTTCCTTGAGGATCTTGACGTACAGTATTGGGAGGTCGGTCACCGATGAGACCAACAACGTTTAGGGGTTCTGAGAGTGGCCGCACTTTGGAGGTGATGCACGTGATCTTGTCACTGGCAGTTGCCCATCCCTTCCCGGTCGGCATCTGCGGTAGCTAAGTTAGGGCCGCGAGATGGCGTCCAGTGAAAGTGAAAGGGAGAGCGGTGAGATGAAAGAGAGAACGAGTGGCAACAGCGGGTAACGAGGAGGACGAAACGTGCAGACGCAGGGGTGGCGCTGAGTACGAATTACACGGAAAGCGAGACGCAAAAGGAGAATGCACTTAGAATTGGATGCGATGCCGTTGTCCTCGAGTACATAAATCGCCCCTCCTGAGAGGCTCGAGTCGGCAAGGGCAAGGGCAATGTCCAGAGTAGGGAAAGGAGTGAATATGAAGGCTGAAAGGGCCGGGAGGGTAGTTGTTCGCTGATATCTTGCGCCACAAGCGAGGACACGATAGGAAGGAAAAATGAAAAGAAAACATTGAAGTTCAGGCACCTCCTTGGTCGGTTGTTGTTCCACCCCGCCCAATTTTTGTCTGTCTTCTTAGTTTTGGGGAGTTTCGCAGCGTGCCAGTGGGTCCTTGTTCACGATAATGGGTCTCACGCAGATTGGGCCATATGTTGCTTTGTCCACCGCAAAGATGGATGTTTCAATGTTGTTCCGCATGCCTTTTGCAAAGCTACACGAGTTGATACGTCAGGCACTCGAGTTTCTTTATTTACGGATTCCCAATATTAATGTTGAGAGTATTGTGGGTGTGAGGACCGTGCTGCGTGATGTTACAGTGCTGCTGGTACTACCCACAGCAGTTTTCGACAATCCACTATACTGTACCTACTTGAATTCACTGCCAGAATAAGAAAGTGGACTCAGTTCGCCATCCATCTACGAGGTGTCAAGCTGCAATTCAAGGCAAAAATCAACCGGTTTTAACTGCTTTCCAAACACTACGAGTTCAATAAGGTGAGAGAAAAATGACAGAACGTGTCGGCACAAGAGTAAGCGTACAGCGAGATAGGGATCACAAATCATGGCGGTATTAGGTAAAGAAAAGTCGTGTAACTGATGTCCAGATCGAATACCATCCCGAAAGAGAATAATTAATGGAAAGAATACGGGAAGAAATATTCACCATCCTACAACACTATATTTTTACAAGGGTAAAACGACTAGAGGATGACCGGAAAGCCGTCGGGCGGCAACGAACTGCCCAATGGCTTCCTGGAAAGATCCGGATGGTTCGAACCTTGCCAAGAAATATTCTGAAGAAAGGGTAGGACTTCTGTCGTTCTGTCTCCAACGAGCTCTTGTAGGGCGGACGCCATATCTGGCTGTAACTCCTCGGATAGGTAGAGGCTCTTTACAGAAGGAAATGGACGTAGGAGTCCAACCATTGATTGTTCTCACGTTTTCTTTCCAGTTTAAATCTGAATACAGATCCTTGAAGATTCCGAGTCGGAGGTTCTCCACCGTGGGAAGGGGAGGCAAACACCTAGTACAGACCTGCGCGATGGATGAAATCGATGAAGGTTCAGGATCTACCTCGATGTCGTCGTATATGATTTCCACAAAGAGCCTCGCGCGGTCGTCAGATGCCCAAAAAAGGTTGACCTTTGCGTAAAAATCCAAGGTCACATGGGCTTCATTTGGTTCCTGGAACCTTGGTGTACGACTGATGAATTGGACAAGATGTGGGGCGTCGAAGTTCATTTGATCGAGGGGGAAAGTTATGGATAACTCGTGGAGTCGAGGGGCATCGATCCGTGCTACGAGGTCATCCAAGTATTTACTGACCCCATCGAACCGAAAAGTAGTGAGACCGGGGAGAATAAAGCGTGATATCGGAGGCGGACGCTGGCGTGATCGAGAGTATGGGAATTCAATGGAAAGGGAAAGGAAAGGGTGTCAAGGCCGGTCAACACGGAAAGGCAAGTGGCCAACGCTCGGGTGAAACGTATGCGGAATGAGGAATTTGGAGAAGGCAAAGATCGACGAGGTGAGTGGCAGATAAAAGTAGATTTGGTATTCCCGGAAATGGAATGCGATCTAACGTCAAGTACTGCAAACGTGGGGCAGATCCACCCAAGAAGGTATCAGGAATGATCGAGATGTCCATACCTTGGCGACAGCAAAGCAGCAGACCGGTCAAGGCCGGGAATGGCACCTGCATCGCTACCAAGACTTTATCCCATTCCAAACCCCCTCGTACTTCCCAGAGGTCGATTTGACATACGCGATCGCTGTGCCCAAGTGCAACAACGATGTTATCCGCCGGTGCTGCGCCCGTGACGATGAGAGGCAAGGCTGGCCAGACATCCAGGCTTTCCCTTACAGGCGTTCTGAGTGGACAAATCAATCGTAGATTGAGGCGACGTGGTGATCCAAAAACGACGCATCGCCATCGTCTACACACATGTACCAGCAATTGCCACGCCTCTGTGTCCTTGATGTGATCCGACACTCTGACCAGATAGAAATCGAATATCGCTAGTAGGACATCATCGGGGAGCACGTCGATTGGTGTTACCTGGCCTACATGGGTCGGTCAACATTTATGGCGGGATATTTTACAATGAAGGACGTACCTCGACCTCGCATTGTTCGCTCCTTCCGAGTACGACGATGATTCTTTGGTACCAGCGAGCCTCCGAGTCAGAACGGAAATCGGTTGAGTTTGATGGCTCGGGGAGGCTAGGAAATGACGGAGAGGCGATGGTGATGCTGGAGTATGCTGTGGTGATTTGATGAGGGGAGTATGATAGGCACCAAGATGGACACGCTTTGGAGCAGGGCTATTTGAGATATCATTAGTTGCTGGATCCGTGGAGCAAGTAAATTTTGCTTGACATACGGTATTTAGAGGCCACAAATCGCCGTTGAGACTGATGAGGACTTGGGTTGTGTCTGGGGTGTTGCAATAGAAAGCCCTGCAGTACCTTGCTTGACCGCTCGTGTAAACGTGGGGTGACACGTCAACGCGTCAAACCCGGTTACCTGGGCTAGACCGGGAAAAAAAAATATTACGTTTCACGTATCAGAAGTCCTTGAATCTCCTTATTGCGACGCGCCGACGGGAAATATCGACTCGAAGGTGAATGATGGATTTTATTTTTATTCCAGCTCAGGACGTGCGGACAATGTGCAGAAAGTTTGCCATAACGGGTGCTGGTCGGTGTAAGCGTGGTCACGGTAGTAGGGATCTTCCGGCGTCACACAAGTGAATTGTCTCCCAACTCTGACAGTACTCTGACTCCCTTCATGATTAACTTTCGCTCAGGTACAGTACAGTACGCATTCCGCCGTTGAGTCACTGTCAATTGTACAGCAAGGGCACATACAGTACCACTCGTTTTCCGTATTATGTTGAGCATGTGCAGGGGCTCCGTCCTTCTTACGACGTGCAGTGCGAAACGTATCCCACGCGTCTCTGATTACAGATGATAGCTTGGCTGACTGAAAAGACCGAACAGTGGCCATCAGCCTGAGTGATGGAGAGACTTGAGAGTTGCCACAAACCAGCAAGACCCGGCCAAATTTCTAGGGTTCCAACCTGTTTGCACGTACTGCATTGGATGTACAACTAGAGTGACTGAGACCTGCTAGTGTAACTGTTTGCTATTTGATCAAGCCGAAAGAGAAGCGCTTGATAAAATTGAACTTATTCGTCGGCCTTTAGTTTCAGAGTTAGTTTTTCAACAGTCAATTCGGAGGCAGAGCTTCGCTTTTCCTCCGTTCATGTCAAAGTCCTTCTTACAAGGCAAGGAAAGCTTCCGACTCCCCGGTCGCCACAGCCCGGACAGTCAATCATGGACTTGCCCAGCCCCGCTTGGCTTTACTGACTGGTTGTATCTATAGGATTGCTCAACAACCTGGTTCAACGCACACGAAAGAGTCGTGACGCCTTTCTGTCCTCTTCTTGAGCAAGTCTTCAACTAGAGAATTTAATTTAGCCCTATCATGCATTTCCGTTGCCCAAGTACATGACCTCCTCACACACCAAGGACGAGCCTCTCCTTCCTCTGGGCATGAAGGATAGGTCAGTGTTTCGATTACCAAAACTAGCACCGATCAACATAAAACATGAACGCTAGAGAGTGTATAAGATGATACGGGTGGTACGTATGCATGCAAGTGCATGTGAGAGGACGTGTCAGATAGAGTATGGTACAATACTATATGTACGATAGAAAGAGGAGAGAAATGGAGGACAGGAAATAGTTCGGGAGAAATGAAGAAGTATGCAAGAAGCAAGGCGAGATGAGCAACACCAAGCTCTTACGCGGCTAGAGTGATACAAGATGGATGTGAAAGCAAGAATGTGTGGGCTGTAACTTACGAGCTGAACGGGCTGAAACGCCATGAATTTAATTCGGAGTATTTGTGCCAGTCAGGCCAGTCAGAAATGGAGATAGGGTGATCGGAGAGCTGTCGCGCCGAAAAGAACTGCCCAATGTTTTGGAAAGGCCTCGGTAGCTCAAGCCTCTCAACGAAGATATTTCGTAGGCTGGGCAACACTTCTGTTATTCTGTCCCCAATGAGTTCTTGCAGGGCGGCCGCGATACCGGGCGCAAATTGCTCGGATAGGTAGAGATTCTTCACCGCGGTAAATGGAAGTAAGAGTTCCAACCATAGGGGGTTTTCGATGGCATCCTCCCAGATTACTTCCGAATGTGCTTGCTCGATGTAGAGATCCTCTACAGTGGATGCGGGAGGCAAAGAGAAGTTACAGACCTGGGCGACGGACGAAAGCTGCAGATCTGATTCTCTGCATGAGACTTTTATTAGGAGATGGTCGAAGTCAAACTTGGATGTCCGGTATCGAAGTTTGATGCTGGCGGCGCAATCATCGAATTGCACATATGCTTCATCGCGTGCCCTGAGTGTCGGTGCATAATTAATGAATTGGGCGAGTTGTGGGCAGTCGAAATCGATTTGATTGAAGAAAGTTATGTGCAAGGTCTTGAGTTGAGTGGCGCCGATGAAGGTCACGAGGTCCTCTAAATAATCGGTAGTGCCTTTGAAACGAAAATAGTCGAGAACAGGGAGGATGGAGCGTTTTGCTGGAGGCAGACTTCGCCTTCCCCAGTCAGGGCGAGATTGAGGGGATTCGAATTCAAGGGAAAGAGATATGAGGCTGGACAATACGGAGAGGAGGGAGACCATTGCTTCGGGTGAAATGTACCCGGAATGAGGAATATCGCCGAGCCAAAGGGAGACAAGCCGATTAGAAGACAGAAGTACTTTTGGCAATCCCGGAAATGGAATGCCACATAACCACAATTGTTGCAGACGTGGGGCAGATCCACCCAGGAACGAATCGGGAATGACAGGTGGTGTTTCCTCATGTGACCAGAGCTGCAGAATTGTCAACTCAGGGAATGGCACCTGCATCAGTGCCAAGACTTTTTCTAGTTGCCAACTCGCGAGGCCCATGAGGAAGACTTGACATACACGATTGCTATGCCCAAGTGCTGCAATGATGTTGTCTGTGCCTGATGATAAGACCATGATATCGCCCTTAACGATAAGAGGCAAGGTTGGCCAGTGTCCAGTGTGTCCCTTGTGGGTGTTTAGGTGTACAATAAAGTCGCAGCTTCAGGCGACGTGGTGATTGGAAAACAAGGCCCCTCCACCTTCGGCATACGTGTACCAGCAACTGCCATGCCTCTATCGATCTTTTGTAACGTGCCATGATTGACATCTGCTACCGGTAACATAGAAATAGAAGATCGCTAGTAGGACATCATCGGGTAGCACGTCGATTGGTGCTACCTGGCCTACATGGCAGCGAGTCAGTCAACATTTGTGGCGGGATGTTCACAATGAAGGACATACCTCGCATTGTTCGCCCTTTCCGCGTCCGACGACGATTTTTGGTCACTAGCGAGCCTCAGAACGGCAATCTATTGGGATTGATGGTCGGGCAGATAAGAAACGATGGAGAGGCGTGATAATGTTGGAGTATGATGCAGTGACTAGATGTGGGGCACGTTTTCGAGCAAGCGATTTCCCTTCCATAAAGTTGAGGCCTTTGAGGGGTCACAGTGGGGTCACCCGGTCACCGATGATGAGGCCTATGAGGCCGTGACCGTGTCTAACAAGTGTCTAACAACCAACTTCGCACTTTCCATCATGTTCAAGTCATTGTACTCAATATGAAACATCCACTTCTCATAAATCAGTCAACGTACGTTCCTCCTATTTTCTCTGAATATTCAAAACGTTTCACGCCCTAACCACTGCCAGTGGCAACTTCCCAGGCACGCATCTCTCGCTCAATCGACAAAGTCGCTCACTCCACGCTGCACAAGCCCCTCCATCCAACGCTCTATGCCGTCTCCAAAGCATTCCTAAGCAAACCAGAGGTGCCATATGGCCAGCCAAATAAGCGACTTCCGTACCCTGCGCCGCCGAGAAGGCCGGGACAGCGAAGCACGGGCATGTCGATGCAGGTTTCACGTGTTCAGTCTGCACATCGAACTCTGCTCCATTGCGCGTATTAAAAGCAAGCGTGGGCTCAAGGAGGCTATCAGACTCCTTGTTACGCGTGGCGCGGGACTCGAGGAATCGCAAGGGTTCGAATCTCGTGTTTCACCAGAGTATGTCGGTGCTGACAAGTGGATTGTACCTGGTGTGCGTGTTGTCCCCACTGTATTCTTCCGTCTTGCGTGGCAGTGTGTGGGGTGTGTGTTTTTGCTCACGATGGGTTGGTCTCACACAGATTGGGCGACATCGCGTACCATTTGTGGAACTGCTTGATGAATCAAACACTCGGGTTTCTTCGTGGGCGCAGACTCGAGGTCGAGAGGATCTTGAGCTGAAGTGTGTGTCAAGATGGGGGACTCGGATGTCATGCCGCTCGTACGTTTACCAAACAGTTTTGACGACATGCTGTATCTAACTTGAAACTACCAGATCAAGAGTCATTGTCCGAGCCAGCATGCAGCCCTGTTGGCCCACCCTACGGCCTCCGGGCCTAGTAAGAGTAAGTTACAAGTGTGAGGGTGACTTATTATCTAGCGTCGAGTGCTCTCTGCCGTAAATGGCATCCAAGTTGATATATCCCCTGCGCTGACACGCGTCATTTCTGGGCCAGATCGGGAATATTATAAGTCCCTGGATCAGGCCCCAGGCTCCTGGTTAAGGATGAGCATTGTGAGATATCTCTATAACTCGAAGGCGAATGATATCTCTAGGTCGTGTGGGCGATGTATAGTTGGCAGAACATTTACAATAACGGACGGTATAAGCGTCGTTTGATACGTATGATACGTATGACTAGAGTGACTAAGACTTGTAAGGCCGTAACTGCGTTTGAACGAGCTGAAAAAGAAGTGAATATAGGCAGCGTTTACGGCGCTGATATAATCAAACTTATTCGACGGCCTCTAGCCTCAGAGTTTTACAACAGTCTGCATTTGCGCTATTTAACTTTAACTCTTGGAAGACCAGGATATATTACTCCCTCAAGCCAAGGATCGTTGATTAATTCAGAGGCTGACGCTCGCTTTTCCTCCGTCCATGTCAAGGTCCTTCTAATCTCGGCAAGGAAAAATTCCGACTCCCCTGCCGCCACAGCCGGGACTGTCAGTCATGGACTCGCCTGGCCCCACTTCGCTCTATTGATGATGCGTTGTAGCTGGTTGTATTTATAGGATTATCAACAATCTAGTTCTACGCGCGCGAAACGTTTTGACGTCCTTCCGTGCTCTTCGAACGAATCTTCAACGCTTCAACCAAGTCACTTAATGTAGCCCCATCTAACATTTCCGTTGCGTAGGCTACATGGCAACCTCGAGCACCAATGACGAACGTCTCCTTCCTCTGGGTATAAAGGATCATCCCGGTCAGACTATTGATTTCCAAAACCAGCGCGAAGCGACATAATACATTCGACGCTAGAGAGGTACTAGTAGTACGTATGCGTGCATGTGCATGTGCGAGGACGTGTCAGAGAGAGCATGGTACAATGTATAATAAATGAAGGAGAGAGACGAACTGAAGGTCGACGGGGAGGGACAGGGAAACATTCTGGAGAAATGAAGAACTAAGCAGGAGGCGAGCATGAGATGAGTTGAGCAACACGAAGCTCTTCTTGAGCGGCTAGAGTGATACAAGATGAATGCGAAATTAAGAGTATGCAGGCTGTAACTTACGAGTATCACATTGGATTCGTGTTGGTGTCTTTGTGCCAGACAGAAATGACGATAGGGTCGGAGGGCTGTCGCGCGGCAACGAACTGCCCAATATTTTCCTGGAAAGGTCCCGATGGCTCGAGCCCCTCAACGAAAACATTTGCAGGCTGGGCAACACTCCTGTTATTCTGCCCTCAACGAGCTCTTGCAGGGCGGCCGCGATACCCGGCGCAAATTCCTTGCATAGATAAAGATTCTTCACCGCGGTAAATGGAAGTAAGAGTTGCAACCATAGGGTGTTCTCGATGGCGACATACTTCCAAGCTCGTCGCCGATAATGATGCACGATGTAGAGGTTCTCTACCGTGGAGAGGGGGTGCAAAGAGGAGTTACAGACCTGCTCGATGGACGAAAGCTGCCGATCTAATTCGCTGTCAGTGTATGGGATTGATATCTCAAGAGTTCCGGACCCGGCTGGAAGTTCAACGCGGACGAAGCTATCATGGAGTTGCACGTGTGCATCGCGTTTACTGAGTTTAGGTGTACGATTGATGAATTGGGCGAGTCGTGGGGTGTCGAAATCGATTTGACAGAAGAAGTTTATATTCAAGGTCTTGAGTTGAGGGGCGTCGATGAAGGTCACAAGGTCCTCTAAATACTCGGTAGTGCCTTTGAAATGAATTCTGGTGAGAGCGGGGAGGATAGAACGGTTTCGTGGAGGCGGACTTTGGCTTTCCCAGACAGGGAAAGATTGATAGGGTTCGAATTCAAGTTCAAGAGCGTCGAGGCTGGACAACACGGAGAGGGAAGCAACCATCGCTTCGGGTGAGATGAACCCAGAGCGATGGATATCTGCAAGCCTAAGGCGGACAAGGTGAGTAGTAGATAAAAGTAGTTTTGGCAATCCTGGAAAAGGAATGCAATCCAATTCGAAGTCTCGCAGTCGTGGGGCAGATCCACCCAAGAACGAATCGGGAATGGCTGGCGGCGTTGTACGTGTTTCACCATATAAGACGAGCCGCAGGTTTGTCAACTCGGGGAATGGCACGTGCATCGGTTCCAAGACACTTTCCAAATACCAACCACCCGAAAGGTCGTAGAGGTCGACTTCACATACGCGATTGCTCTGCCCAAGCGCTGCAATGATGTTGTCCGTGCCTGATGACATACTTCCGCTAAGGATGAGAGGCAGGGCTGGCCAGATGTCCAGTTTGTTCCTTGCGAGCGTTTTGGGTGTACAAAACAGTCGCAGATTCAGCCGACGTGGTGATCCAAGAACGAGGCTTCTCCATCGTCGACACACATGAACCAGCGGTTGCCAAGCCTCTATCCACGGATTTATATCCACATAGAAATCAAATATTCCCAGTAGGACGTCATCAGGAAATATGTCGATTCGCATCGTCTGGCCTACGTTACACCACAGTCAGTGGTCATTGCGTGACGTCCGCACAATTAAAGACATACGTCGATTTTGTTTGGTTAGTTTCTTCCGAGTCCGGCGACTATTTTTTTTTCCCGTCAGCAAGCCTTCAGAATGGTGACCTGTTTGGATCGATATCCTGGGGCGGCTAGGAAATGCTGGGGATGGGAGGGCGATGCTCGAGTATGATGGGCGATCTGATCAGTTTAGCTGAGCTATTCGAGACGTTAGTTATCGATGCTGTAAGTGAACTTATTGACATAAAACTTACAGGGGCCGATCGATGAGGATTCTGTGCTGGGATGGTTGGAGAGAACTGGTTGCTTGAGATTGCCATGCACGTGTTGAAAACGTGGGTATGCGATGCACGTGATCTTGTCAGCGTACCATAGTAGTTGGCCGAATATCGTTATACGTTTTACGTTTCATAAATGACTCCTTCCCATCAAGCACAGTGTGCAACTCAATGGCTCTTGTCTTGCGCACAAACGGGATACGCGTTTCCGTTCTGTGGATCATCATCGTCTTCAATGCGTTCAAAGGATGCTTAATCTCATACAGTATTAGCAATCCCGAAATCTCCCCTTTTCGGTTCAGTTCAAACAATGAAAACATCGCAACTTGAACGCCTCTCAACGATCTCAACACCTCTGATCCCGAGTATCCAGCTACCGCGCAGGCACAGCTTGAATGCTACATGCAGGACGTACTGGCGCCAATACAATCGCAGAATATACCTCAAGAACCCGAGCCCAATGCGCCTTTACCGCTACTCGTGCGCTTTAACAGCACGTGTAGATGGCGTTGGTAATACAATAACGCATAGCAGGAAAAAGGAAAAGGCAGAAGCAAAGCAATGAGATTGGGGGCAGCTCCCGCAAGTCAAGCTGGTCAAGACTCATGATTCAGAGGCAGAGGCTCGCTTTTCCGCCGTTCATGTCAAAGACCTAAGGGAGATAAGGAAAGCTGCCGTCAGTCATGGACTTGCCTGGCCCTGCTTGGCTCTACTGATGATGCGTTGTGACTGGGTGTATCCATCGGATTACCCAACAATCTGGTTCGACGAGCGCGAAAGCGTCGTGATACCCATCCGTGCTCTTCTTGAGCGATTCGTCAACCAGGGTATTAACGTAGCCCTATCTCACATTTCCGTTGCGCAAGCTACATGACCGCCTCATGCACCAAGGACGAGCCTCCCCTTCCTTTGGGCATACAGAATCGTCTCGGTCAGAGTTTCGATTTGAAAGTCCAGCACCAATTGACGTAAAACATTTGACTTTAGACTCGGAGAGGGTATAAGACGATATGGGTAGTATGTATGCCTGTAAGTGTATGTGCAAGGACGCGTAAGACAGTATGGTACAACGTACGGTAAATGGAGGAGAGAAACGGAGGGGCGGGGGGAACTGAAGTATGTAAGAGGGGAGGCGAGTTGGGCAACAGCAAGCTCTTCTTGCGTGGTGTGATACGAAATGAATGTGAAAGCAAGAGTGTGTGTGTTGTAACATGTAACTTACGAGCTGAATCACCGTCTCCTCAATTCAGAGTAAGTTACGATTTGTGAAATCGCGATAGGGCGATCGGAGAGCTGTCGCGCAGTAACGAACTGCCTAATGTCTTTGTAATGAGGTTCCGATGGCTCGAGCTCCTCAACGAAAATATTCTGTAAGTTGGGTAATATTTCTGTTATTCTGCTCCCAATGAACTCTTGCAGGGCAACCGCAATACTGTGCGTAGATTCCTTGGATAGGTAGAGATTCTTTACAGCAGTAAATTGACGTAGAACTTCCAACCATTGTTCGTTCTCGAGGTCTTCACTATAGTCGAACTCTGACAGATCCTCGGTGAAGACTCCGAGTCGGAGGTTCTCCACCGTGGGAAGGGGGGGCAAACACATGGCACAGACCTGCGCGATGGACGAGGGTTGGGGAGTTTCGCCCGTGTCGTCATATAAGATTTCCACATGGAACGTCGCATGGTCATCAGATGCCCATAGAAGTTGGACGTCAATGTTAGCATCCAAGGTGAAATGGGCTTCATTTGGTTCCTCGAACTTTGGTATACGACTGATGAATTGGATAAGATGTGGGGTGTCAAAACCCATTTGATCGAGGAAAGTTATGAATAAGTGGTTGAGTCGAGGAGTATCGATCTGTGCTACGAGGTCATCCAAGTATTCGCTGACCCCATTGAACTGAAAAGTAGTGAGGCCGGGGAGAATAGAGCGTGTTATCGGAGACGGACGCCGATGTGATCGAGAGTATGAGAATTCATGGGAAATGGAAAGATTGTCAAGGCTGGTCAACCCGGAAAGGCAAGTGGCCATCGCCTCGGGTGAAACGTACCCGGAAGAAGGAATACCAGAAAGGTCAAGACGGGCGAGGTGAGTAGCCGACAAAAGTAGATTTGTTATTCCCGGAAATGGGATGCAATCCATGTCGAGAGATCGCAAACATGGGGCAGATCCGCCCAAGAAGGTATCAGGAATGGTCGAGGTAGTTACATAGCCGAGGTTGTGAAGAAGTAGGCCTGTCAACGCCGGGAATGGCACCTGCATCGCTGCCAAGACTTTGTCCCATTGCAAACCCCCAATTACTACACAGCGGAGGTCGATTTGACATACGCGGTCACTGTGCCCAAGTGCAACAACGATGTTGTCATCCAACGGTGTTGAGTAAATGTTGCCCTGAACGATGAGAGGCAAGGCTGGCCAGACATCCAGGGTTTCCCTTGCAGGCGTTCCGGGTGTACAAACCAATCGTAGATTGAGGCGACGTGGTGATGCAAAAACGACGCATCGCCATCGTCTACACACGTGCACAAGCGCTTGCCACGCCTCTACCGCTCTTTTTGTGTTTCGATTTCCGTCACCGGTAACATAGAATTCAAACATCGATACTAGGATATCATCGTGGAGCACGTCGATTGGTGCCACCTGGCCTACATGGCATCGAGTCAGCACAACATTTATGGCGGAATGTTTCACAATGGAAGACATACCTCGACCTTGCATTGTTCGCTCTTTCCGAGTCCGACGACAATTTTTTGTCACCGGCGAGCCTCAGAACGACAATCTATGGGATTGATGGCTCGGGGAGGAGGGGGGGAAGAGAATGTTGGAGAGGCGATGGCGGTGCTGGACCGTCACTGCTGGAGTATGTTGCGGTGACTTGATGAGGGGCTCACTTTCGAGCAGGGCTATTTGAGATATCATTAGTTACTGGATCTGTAGAGGAAGTGGATTTTCCTTGACATACGGTAGTGAGGGCTCACCGGTCACCGGCCACTGAAGAGACGTGGTGTTTAGGGTGTTGAAATACACAGCCTAGGTTAAGTTACCTTGGTTGACCGGTTGACCGCCCGTGCAAAGTTGTTGCGGCGCGCGCTCTGCCATAAACGTGAAACGTAATAGATTCGGCCACTGTATGTAAAATGTCGTCCGGTGACACGTGGCAATCAATCTCGGGCCAAACCGGTCGAGGCTGGTAATGGACGAGTATTATGAGATGTCTCTACGACTCGAAGGTGGGGTGGCCAACGGGTTATACTGTATGGGATTTGTTTTGGCTCTTAGGTCGTGCGGGCAATGTGTAGTTAGCGGAAAGTTTACAATAAAGGGCGCTGCTGGACGATGTTAGCGTTCTAACTTAGTAGGGATCTTCCGGCGTCACACAATGGCAAATGAGCTGTCTCCCAACTATAAGTGAGAGTGTGTTGGCAAGAGAGTAATCTCATGAGCATCATGAAAGTCAAGATGATCTATTAGCCAATTGGGCAACCATACAATGCGACATGTAAGTGTACAACAGGATCGGAATCATAAATCACGGCGGCATTAGGTTAAGAAAAGTCGTGTAACTGATGTCCCAGATTGAACACCATCCCGAAAGAGAATGATTAATAGAATAAAATGTTGAGAAACGCGTGTGTCGGGCCAACAGGTCCCGCGGACCGGATCAGTGATCCGCGTCTCGGATGTCCGGTGATCCGAGGATCACATACGTAGATACAGTATATGTACGCGTTTCATGTATGATCAGAGACAATCTACAATATATTTCTTACTGATATGAGTATGATGGCCAGTCATATATTAGATGATGGCCAGCACATGATGTACACGGTCGTTACAGTATATAACTAGTGTACTTACAGAGCGATCTCTTCAGTCTGTTTACACACGACTGAAGTGAGTCCTCTCTTATCTTATCAGCTCCTTACGATACTTATCTTATCATGTTATTACTATAGCGCTATCTATCTAGGTACAGTGCTATCTAATACAGTCTGTTTACACACGACTGAACGCTATCTATCTAGCGGTTCCCATCTTATCTTTCAACATAAAAACATGTACACTTGTCAATTGTCACCATCCTGCAAAACTCTTACAAGGGCAAAATGGCTATAGGATGTCCGGAAAGCTGTCGGGCCGTAACGAATTGCCCAATGTCTTCCTGGAAAGATCTGGATGATTCGAACTTTGCCAAGAAGATATTCCGCAGGGAGGGTAGGACTTCTGCCGTTCTTCCTCCAACGAGCTCTTGTAGGGCGGACGCCATATCTGACTGGAACTCCTCGGATAGGTAGAAATTTTTTACACCAGTAAATGGACGTAGAAGTTCCAACCATTGATTGTTCTCGACGTTTTCTTTCCATTCTAATTCTGAATACAGAGACTCGTTGAAGACTCCGAGTCGGAGGTTCTCCACCGTGGGAAGGGGAGGCAAACACATGGCACAGACCTGCGCGATGGACGAAGGTCCAAGATCTGCCTCCAAGTCTTCGTATGAGATTTGCACACAGAGCCTCGCATGGTCACCGGCATCAGATGGGCAAAGAAGTTTGACCTCTGCGTCAAGATCCAAGGTCACATGGGCTTCATTTGGTTCCTGGAATCTTGGTGTGCGACTGGTGAATTGTACAAGATGTGGGGTGTCGAAATTCATTTGATCGAGGGGGAAAGTTAGGAATAAGTAGCTGAGTCGAGGGGCGTCGATCCGTGCAACGAGGTCATCCAAGTATTCGCCGGCCCCTTTGAACCAAAACCAGGTGAGACTGGGGAGAATAGAGCGTGTCATCGGAGGCGGGCGTCGGCGTGATCGAGAGTAATAGAATTCAAGGGAAATGGTAAGGTGGTCAAGGCTGGTCAACCCGGAAAGGCAAGTGGCCATCCCCTCGGGTGAAATGTACCCGGAAAGAGAAATATCAGAGAGGTCAAGATTGACGAGGTGAGTAGCCGACAAAAGTAGATTTGGAAGTCCCGGAAATGGAATGCGATCCAACTTCAAGTACCGCAAACGTGGGGCAGATCCACCCATGAAGGTATCGGGAATGATCGGGGCCGTTTCATCTCTGTGGCACAGAAGCAGCAGACCTGTCAAGGCTGGGAATGGCACCTGCATCGCTGCCAAAACTTTATCCCATGGTAAACTTCCAGTTATTCGGGTTCGGAGGTGGATTCCACATACGCGATCACTGTGCCCAAGTGCATCAACGATGTTATCCACTGATGTTGAGTAAATGACACCATCAACGAAGAGAGGCAAGGCTGGCCAGACATCCAGGATTTCCCTTGCAGGCGTTCCGGCTGTACAAACCAATCGTAAATTGAGGCGACGTGGTGATCCAAAAACGAGGCTTCGCCATCGTCTACACACGTGCACCAGCGATTGCCACGCCTTCGTCGCTTTTATTGTAGTTTGATATCTGTCACCGGTAATATGGTAATCAAATATTTCCAGTAGAACATCATCGTAGAGCACGTCGATCGGTGTCGCCTGGCCTACTGACGAGTCAGCCTGAGCCAACATTTGTGGCGGGACGTTTCACGATGAAAGACATACCGTGACCTCGGTTTCCCATTGTTCGCTCTTTCCGGGTCCGAGTCCGATTCTTTGCAACCAGCGAACCTCAGAACACCAATCTGTTTAGGATTGATGGCTCGGGGCGGGTAGGAAATGATGGAGAGGCGATGGCGTTGCTGGAGGATGCTGTGGCAGTGACTTGATGAGGGGCACACTTTCGAGCAGAGCTATTTGATCAATTGAGATATCATTAGTTACTGGATCTGTAGAGCAAATGAAATTTCCTTGACATACGGTATTGACGATGAGGCTGGCGAGGATTTGGCGTTGTGGGCGCGGGTAACTTAGTGCGTGCCACTGCCTGCCACTGCGTGGTCCTACAGTAGTTACGGCGCTTTCGGAAATTGTTGTCGCACATCCGAATTCGCGTTTTTTTATTCAAAAAAATCAAAAAAATTCCCGAAAATCCGAAAAAATCGCATTCACATATTCCCTTCCTCTACGCTATCAAACACCTATACAAGTCCTTCGATAACCATCTCTAAGGCATATATCCAACAGATTCTGACCTGATATACCAGGTAACTCGACCTTGAACTTGACATCGTCACATCTTCACCTGCACCAGCTCAGTGTTCAAGCTATACTGTATTATACTCAAGTTCCGTAGGAAGCATCCGCTGTACTTCTCTTGAATCAGTCAGCGTACGTTCACCATCCAATCCCCTTATTCTATCTCTAATCTCTGAACACTCAAAACCTTCAAGTTCACGCACTGGGCCAACCTCGAACCTAACCCAAGACCTACTCTCACTTGATCGATAACAGTCGCTCACCCATGCTACACAAGCCCGCATCCAACGCCCTTCTCCGCCAAAGCATCCCTAAACACAGCAGAGGTGCCGTATGAGCGAGCCATTTAAGCTACTTCCGCATCCTGCGCCGCCGAGAAGGCCGGAACAGCGCCGCACGGGCATGTTGATGCAAGTTTTTTGCTTTCAATCTTCGCGTCGGACGTTTCTCTACCGTGTGCACGGCGCATTAAAAGCAAGTATAGTCTCAGGGAAGCTGTCGGATTCCTTGTTACGCTTCTGCGTGGCGCGGGGGTCGAGGAGTCGCGCAAGGCCCCAAAACTCGTGTTTCGCGGCGGCAAATTCGCGCAGAGGACGGCGGCAGAGATAAGGATAAGTGAATTGCACCTGGTGTGCGTTGTCCTCAGCGCGTTCTTCGGTCTTGCGAGGTAGTGTGGGGATGTGTTTTTCTCACGATGGGTTGGTCCTCACACAGATTGGACGTACGTTGCATTGACCACCACAGAGATGTTCTGCATGCCGTTTGCGGAACTACTTTGATCGATGTACTTTATCAAGCACTCGGGTTTCTTCATGGGCGCATCCCCGATGTTGGTGTCATGATGGGGATGCCATGTCGCTCGTACGTTTGCCAAACAGTTTCAACGACGTTCTGTCTCTAACCTGAATTCGCTATCGGGAAGGCGGATTCATCTACTGAGGGATTGACCTCACGCGCCGTCGGTCAAAACAAATCAACCCTCCCAGGATCTTGACTGCTCTGCAAACGTTACGAGCGTTTACCGCAGTACGTAGAAAAGAGATGAGTGATTTCTACTCCCATCGACGTACAGTAATACATTCAAGACTATTGTTGATGGAGAGAACGACAGGAATCGGATTATTGTGCAGGTGTTATGTAAAGAAATGCATTTACTAAAGTATGTCTAGCTCATCCGCAAGGATGAGTTGAGGGCATCAGATAATTCAGATTAGGGCGGGTTTATTAAGCAATTGAGTCCGAGGAGCTGAGTGGGGTGCTCAAATACCGTACTGCCTCAGTCCGTTGCATTTTTTCCCTCTTCTCTCCGTCTCAGAGATAACCATATCCACAGTGCTGTTAGGCTCTAGTTGCGTAAGAGGCCTCTCCCGATTTTCCTCTGCAATGGTATCGTTCCGTAAATTGCATACATCTTGTCCTCGGCTCGAGCAGGTCATTCTTCAGCACAACAGCCATGGAATCTCCTCGAACGGAACTTATAGTCTCTCGCGGAGCATACTGGTAGTAATGCCAGTCATTGCGGGAAAAAGGTGGGAAATAAGCAAACTACGATCGACGACGACAACGCTACGGCACGTCGAATGGTGTCTGTCGTGAATGCACGGGAAATAACGCGTCACTTAGGAATCCGAGGGCGAGAAGTTCTCCGGTACCGGTCTCATGGAGGGTCGTTGCCTATTTTCGTCATTACTGTACTGTACTATCGTCAACAACTAGTACATGAGCTTGCATGTATCGTACCGAGGATGCCCCAATCATAATAATCTTAACCATCAGAACAAAATAAACAATGAAACATGTAAGCGTACAACGGGATCGGGATCCCAAATCACGGCGGTACTAAGAAAGTCATGTCACCGAACACCATACCGAAAGAGAATGACTAATAGAAAGAATACGGAGACCACTTTGGTACAAGGCTTAAGGGCAAAACGGCTATAGGATGACCGGAAAGCTGTCGGGCGGCAACGAACTGCCCAATGGCTTCCTGGAAAGCTCCGGATGGCTCGAACTTTTCCAGGAAGATATTCTGCAGGGAGGGTAGGACTTCCGTCGTTCTGCCTCCAACGAGCTCTTGTAGGGCGGACGCTATGTTTGGCTGAAACTCCCCGGATAGGTAGAGACTCTTTACAGAAGTAAATGGACGAAGAAGTTCCAACCATTGGTCGTCCTCGATGTCGTCTTTCCAATCCAACTCTGATACACACACTTGATGAAGACTCCTAGTCGGAGGTTCTCCACCGCGGGAAGGGGAGGCAAACACTTGGAACAGACCTGCGTGATGGACGAAACTTGGGGATCTGAGCGTTCGCGGAAGATTTGCACAGAGACCGAGAGCCTCTCGTCGACTCCTCAGATCTCCATATAAGTCGGACCTCAGCGTCATCATCCAAGGTCACATGGGCTTCATCTGGTTCCTCGAACCTTGGTATGCGGCTGATGAATTGGACAAGGTATGGGGTGTCGAAATTCATTTGATCTGGGAAAGTTATGTATAAATGGCGGAGTCGAAGGGCATCGATCCGTGCTACGAGGCTCTCCAGGTATTCGATGGCCCCTTTGAACCAAAACGTATTGAGATCGGGGAGGATCAAGCGTGTCATCGGAGAGACCGTCGGCTTTCCCCGTCACCGCGTGATCGGAGGGATAGGAATCCAAGGGAAAGGTTGACCAGGCTGGTCAATACGGAAAGGCAAGTGACCATCGCCTCGGGTGAAATGTAACCGGAATGAGGAATATCAGAGAGGTCGAGGTCGACGAGGTGAGTTGCAGATAAAAGTAGATTTGGTATTCCCGGAAATGGGATGCAATATATATCGAGATATTGCAAACGTGGGGCAGATCCACCCAAGAAGGTATCAGGAAGGATCGAGAGATCCGGTCCATCTCGGCGACAGCGAAGCCGCAGATCTGTCAAGGCCGGGAATGGGACCTGCATCGCTGCCAAGACATTATCCCATTCCAAACCCCGAGTTACTTCGCGGAGGTCGATTCGACATACGCGATCTCTGTACCCAAGTGCAAAAACGATCTCATCCGCTGATGTTGAGAAATAGTCGCCATCAATATCAATTACGAGAGGCAAGGCTGGCCAGACATCCAGGGTTTCCCTTGCGGGCGTTCCGGGTTCACAAACCAATCGTAGATTGAGGCGACGTGGTGACCCAAAAACGACGCATCGCCATCGTCTACATACGTGCACCAGCGATTGCCAATCCTCCATGTCCCTTATCACTGGTAACAATAATTCGTTCAGATAGAAATCGAATATTGATAGTAGGACATCATCGGGGAGCACGTCGATTGGTGTCACCTGGCCCCCTACTGTACATGGCATCGAGTCAGTCAACACGTGTGGCGGGCGGGATGTTTCACGATGAAAGACATACCTCGCATTGTTCGCACCTTCCGAGTCCGATGACGATTCTTTGTCACCAGCGAGCCCCCGAGCGGCAATCTATCGGATGGATTAGCGAGCAGTGAAACGCGCGAGAGTCAAAAGCGCAGGGGAATCAGCAGGGAGACGATGCACAACTGTGCACACACGAAGAAGAGGATGAAGAACACAGAGGATGAAGAACATTAGGGAATAACACTGAGGGACTTATATACATGGAGAACCTTTGTACTACTAATAGAGCATAGTGAACGCGAGACTAATCATGAGGCTAGGAAGATGAAAGAGAAGTGGAGCGGGGACTACTAAGCGAGGACACGAGTGCATAGGGCGCGTCGCATTTGACACTAAGGGAGCGGAGCTCTAAGGCTAATCAAAGGGAAATGGAAAGGGTGTGTAAGGACAATGGAGCTGTCAGAGATATGAGAACTATGGATGAAAGGAAAAGAGAACTCGTGATGTATGAACAAAGAAAAGGGATGATAAACTACCAGAGGAGAGAACTCAGTCGAAGGGATATGCAAGCACGAGGCCAATGCGAGGTGTCGCCGAGCCCCGAGGTCCAAATCCGGCATGGATGGCTCAGGGAGTATGTGTTGGAATCGGGTGGATTAGACGGTGCAGGGACTCCTGGTGAGGGGCCGGATCAGCTAATGCTTTGATCGCACCTATGAGATTGCGGGGGAGGGGGAATTTTCACTTTCGAACGCCTCCGGCACTTTATCTTGACTCACTTTGATTTGTCTCATCAAGCGTCTCATGCAACAGCCAACCACTCATACCCGCGTTGCCCGACGCTTTTGTCGCTCGCGCGCACGTCGCACGCTCGCCGACCTCGCGCTCCCGGCAGTCCCTATGGGGGCGCCATTTTCCTCGCTGCACGATCACGCCGATCGTCGTTTATTTCACTCCCCACATGTCTAAATGATGTTCCACTTCATTTTCGTTGTCCCACATGTATCTTTCCTTTTCACATGCTTCAAGAGCATTCTTGTTACTTAAAGGTGTAGTGTGCACCTGAATAAAGTGTCGTGTCTTCCATTCTCGTCCTCGTGTGCGTCTGCGTCCACTCGTCCTCCACTCTCTCCTTTTTCTCGAGGCTTTAAGTCGAGTCCTCGGTTCCTCCCGGCGTCTTCCCACGCCACTTCAGTGACGCGTTGGCCTCGCGCCTGCGCTGCTCGTTCGTATTCAACACAAGTATGCTGCGGTGACTTGATGAGAGCAAGTATTGAGATCTATTGAGAAGTCACCTAGTCATCGGTCACCGACGAGACTGATGAGGATTTGGCGTTGTGGTGCCTGTCCAAAACCGTGACACAGCCCTACTTCTCACTTTTCCATCATGTTCAAGTTATTATACCATACCTCTCTTAAATCAGTCAACGTACGTTCACCATCTAATCCCTTTATTTTATATCTAATCTCTGAACGCACAAAACATTCATCAAGTTTGCGCCCCAACGACTCGCAACCTCGATCATACCTAAGCGCGCACCTCTCGCTCAATCGATGACAGTCGCTCACCCCGTACAACGCTCTATCCCTTCCCCAAAGCATTCCTAAGCAATCCAGAGGTGCTATATGACGAGCCTTATAAGTTGCGGCTGTACCCAGCGCCTTTGAGAAGGCCGGAACATGTAAGCGGAACTGCTTGGATTGATGTATCAAGCACTCGGGTTTCTTCATGGGCGCAGACTCGCCGTCGAGAGGATTTTGAGCTGGAGTGGGTGACGACCATGGGGGACTCGGATACCATGTCCGAGTCGCTCGCACTGCCAACCATTTTTGACGACATGTTGTATCTAACTTGAAACTGCCAGGTTAAGAGTCATTGTCCGAGTCAGCAGCCCTGTTAGCCCATCTTACGGCCCTCGGGCCTAATTACGAGGGTGACTACTATCTGATAAATGACATCCAAGTTGATTTACCCTGCGCTGACACTTGTCAATCCCGTCTCCTTCCTCTGGGCATGCAGGATCGTCTCGGTCAGAGTTTCGATTTCCAAAACCAGCACAAATTGACATAAAACATTCAATATTAGACTTGGAGAGGGTATAAGACGATATGGGTAGTACGTATGCATGCAAGTGCATGTGCGAGGACGCGTAAGGCAGAGTATGGTATAATGTACGATGGAGAGAAATGGGGGGGGGGGGGGGCGGGAGAACTGAAGAAGTACAATATGTAAGAGGCGAGACGAGTTGAGCAACAGCAAGCTCTTCTAGGATGGCGAGAATGATATGAAATGAATGTGAAAGTAAAAGAGGGTAGGCTGTAACTTACGAGCTGAATCACTGTGGCCTCATTCGGAGTACAATCTGTGCTAGTCCAAAATGACGTACATAGGACCAGAGAACGGTTGCGGAGGAACGAACTCCTCAATGTTTTCCTGCAAAAGGCTAGGTAACAATTCTGTTGCTCTGCTCCCAATGAGCTCTTTCAGGGCATCCGCGAAACCTGGCACAGAATACTTGGATATGTAGAGACTCTTTACAGCAGAAAATGGACGTAGAAGTTCCAACCATTGATCTTTCTCGACGTCGTCTTCCCAGACAGATTCTGAATACAAATATTCGCTGAAGACTTCGAGTCGGAGGCTCTCCACTGTGGGAAGGGGAGGCAAACACATAGTACAGATCTGCGCGATGGACGAAGGTCCAGGCCGTTCAGGATCTTCCTCCGAGTCTTCATATGAGCATGAGATTTCCACATGGAGCCCCACATGGTTATCAGATGCCCATAGAAGTCGGATGTCAACTTCATGTTCCAAGATCACATGGGCTTCATTTGGTTCCTGGAGCCTTGGTGTACGACTGATGAATTGGACAAGATGTGGGGTGTCGAAATTCATTTGATCGATGGGGAAACTTATGGATAAGTTGTTGAGTCGAGGGGCATCGATCCGTGCTACGAGGTCATCCAAGTATTCGCTGACTCCATTGAACCGGAAAGTAGTGAGACCGGGGAGAATAGGGCGTGTCATCGGAGGCGGACGCCGGCGTGATCGAGAGTATGAGAATCTAAGGGAAAGGGAAAGGTAGTAAAGGCTGGTCAACTCGGAAAGGAAAGTCGCCATCGCCTTGGGTGAAATATACCCGGAAAGAGGAATTTCAGAAAGGTCAAGACGCATGAGGTGAGTAGCCGACAACAGTAGATTTGGTATTCCCGGAAATGGGGTGTAATACATTTTGAGATTTCGCAAACGTGGGGCAGATCCACCCAAGAAGGTATCAGGAATGATGGGGGCCGTTCGATTTCGATCTCTGTCGCAGTAAAGCAGAAGACATGTCAAGGCCGGGAATGGCACCTGCATCGCTGCCAAGACTTTATCCCATTGCAAACCCGCGGTTATTTGGAGGTCGATTTGACATACGCGATCACTGTGCCCAAGTGCGACAACGATGTTATCCACGGACGTTGAGGAAATGGTGCCCTGAACGATGAGAGGCAAGGCTGGCCAGACATCCAGGGTTTCCCTTACAGGCGTTCCGGGTGTACAGACCAATAGTAGATTGAGGCGACGTGGTGATGCAAAAGTGATGCATCGCCATTGGCTACACACGTGTACCAGCGACTGCCACGACTCTGTCGCTCTTTTTGAATGTTTATATATGTCCTCGGCAATATAGAAATCAAATATCGCTAGTAGGATATCATCGTTGAGCACGTCGATTGGCGTCACCAGGCCTACATGGCATCGAGTCAGTCAACACTTTGTGGTGGGACGTTTCACAATGAAAGCCGTACCTCGACCTCGCATTGTTCGCTCCTTCCGAGTCCGATGACGGTTCTTTGCCACCAGCAAGCCTCAGAACGGTAATCCGTTGAGATTGATGCCTCAGGGTGGCTAGGAATGATGTAGAGGCGACGGCGATGCTGGAGTATGGTGCGGTGACTTGATGAGGGGCACACTTTCGAGTAAGGCTATTTGGGATATCATTAGTTACTGGATCTGTAGGGCAAGTTGATTTCCTTGACATACGGTATTGAGAGGTCACCGGTCACTGGTCACTGATAAGGCTGATGAGGAGGATTTGGCGTTGTGGGTGTGTCTATGCTGCAATACACAGCGCTACTTCTCGCTACTTCTCACTTCTGTTTCGGGACCTAGCGTGAAAAACTCAACGCGGTCTTTGTCAGCAGGACGCAAAGCACGTGGCCATCGGTTTTTCTCGAGGCAGCGGGGACACCACTCCCACAGAACTCTCGCGAATCCATTCAGAGCTGAAATACAATACATCAGTTTCTACCCAGATGCTCACTCGGCACCAGCCAACATCACCTCGACAACCGAGGCCCAGGTATCCACCGCAACCTCAGTTTGGTCTCCGCACCTAATAGCAATTCACGGTCGCCACTTCCAGGCACAGTCTGAACATGCAGGGAGCCTGCAGCGCGGTGGCGTTCTCCCGCTCACCCGCATCCCTCGAGGGAGCCTAAGGGTGATAACTCTCTGCCTCCATCACCCGCCGAGGGCGAGAATGATCTCCGTGAAGCAAGGGCCACAACCTTGATTGTGGTCACGTGTTGTGTTTTACTGACATGATGCAGTTCATTGACGTGTTTTGCAGCAATCGCGGGTCGTACTATTACAACTAGATTGCGGTGCTGCATATTCTCGTGAACGACACTGTAGGCGCCAATGCGACCAAAGCACTTCTCTACACTGTACAATGAACATAGTAGTGCAGGTGGAGAACAAGTACTTTGTGGGAGTTGCGTGCTCGATAATAGTCGATATCGTTGCCTTGACACCTGATATGCGGATCTAGCCCTTCGAAGCAGTACACACGCGACACTATCACTATCGCACTTTCAATATAGTGCTATGATCGTACAGTACATATGTATCCCCTTCTTCGTATTGCGCTTCTACCAACCAATCAAAAAATATTGTGGGAACCACGTGTACAGACCAACGCGAACCTTGGTTCCCGGCTTCAACGCCTGCCAGTGAAACCTGACCACCTCCTTAAGAGGCACAATCAGATCTGCGCTCGACTTCACTATGTCCATCCCTATCCCTCTAGTCACCGGGAACGATAACAGCAGCAGCAACAGCAGCGAAGACGACTAGGCGCGAGCGCAATAGTTTACGGAGACGACGAAGACGAAGGGGATACGAGAGGAAGAGAGGAAGATACGTCTCATTCCTCGCTCTCGAGGACGTGAATTATCCTGTAGCCTTGGTTCTTCTGTCAGCCATTGGACAACTCTGAGTGGGTGAGCGTGCATTCCGCATCGGTCGGCCCTGGCGCGACGACGACATTCACGGCGCGTCCCAGCGAGTATAACCTCAGAATCATTGCAAATCCTTCTCTTCGTATAACTTGTTAACGTTGAAGGCGTCCGGCGTCGCTCCGAGTCTATTATTCCCGGACCGACCCACCTCCGAGCTTGTCCCCGACCAGCTACACGCACTGAAATATTATGCCCTCTCCAAAGGGCCTCATGGGCCGAACCTTGGGCCTTTGGAGGTGCTCGATTTTCTCCACCAGCGGGCCAGTCGAATAAGTCACCCACGCGTTCTCCGGAAGATAGGGGGTTGACGATCTCCGGAACAAGGGTGATCGTCTCTTGTAGGTAATCAATGAGACCGAAGTATTTGAAGCGTTGCTCCAAGTGAATGGTTAGGCCGTCAGTGAGGACGACACGAAGCTGATCGCCAAGAGAGGAAAAGCTGTGTGTGGCGCGACAGCGGAGGATCGCCTCCTCTGAATACCCGGGATCTGAATATATAATCGACCACGCAAGGGCAAGCAGTGCAATCATAAACGGAGATGCCCTCCTCGCAACCGTCCGTTGAATGTGTCTCGAAAACGAAGTGAGTGAGAAGGGCGCTGGCCAGCGCGAGGGAAGACTCTTGGGGGCGTGTTGGGAGCTTCTTCTGTAGGGATTGAATGACCTTGTCTGACGACGTTTGAGGTACATTGTAACGCTGTAGGATCCCAACGATATGGGTTTGTTTCTGTCTTATGTCGTGCGGGCAATCCGAGTCTGTAGTTGGCAGAAAGTTTAAAATAATTGGCACTGATGGACGGTGTTAGCATTGCCATTGCAATAGGGATCTTTGGCGTTACACAATGGCAAGTGAGCTGTCTCCCAACAACAAGTGAGAGTGTGTCGACAAGAGAGTAATCTTATGAGCACCATGGGAGTCAAGATGATCTATTGGGCGACCATTCTATGTAAGTGTACAACGGGGATCGGGATCACAAATCATGGCGGTATTAGGTTAGGAAAAGTCGTGTAACTGATGTCCCAGATTGAATACCATCCAGAAAGAATACGGAAAGAAATCTTCACCATCCTACAACATTATAGTTTTACAATGGTAAAACGACTATAGGATGACCGGAAAGCCGTCGGGCGGCAACGAACTGCCCAATGGCTTCCTGGAAAGCTCCGGATGGTTCGGACCTTGCCAAGATATTCTGCAGGGAGGGTAGGACTTCTGTCGTTCTGCCTCCAACGAGTTCTTGTAGGGCGGATGCCATATCTGACTCGAACTCCTCGGATAGGTAGAGATTCTTTACAGCAGTAAATGGGCGTAGAAGTTCCAACCATTGATTGTTCTCGACATTTTCTTTCCATTCTAATTCTGAAAATATGTCCTCGATGAAGACTCCGAGTCGGAGGTTCTCCACCGTGAGAAGGGGAGGCAAGCACATAGCACAGACCTGCGCGATGGTCGAAGGTTCCGGATCTGCCAGCAAGTCTTCGTATAAGATTTCCACACGGAGCCTCGCATGGTCATCATCAGATGCCCAAAGAAGTTTGACCTCTGCGTGAAGATCCAAGGTCACATGGGCTTCATTTGGTTCCTGGAACCTTGGTGTACGACTGATGAATTGGACAAGATGTGCATGTGGGGTGTTGAGATTCATTTGATCGAAGGGGAAAGTTATGGATAAGTGGTCGAGTCGAGGGGCATCGATCCGTTCTACGCTGGGGCCCTGTGAACCGAAAAGTAGTGAGACCGGGGAGAATAGAGCGTGTCATCGGAGGCGGACGCCAGTGTGATCGAGAGTATGAGAATACAAGGGAAAGGTGAAGGGTGTGAAGCCTGGTCAACTCGGAAAGGGAAGTCGCCATCGCCTTGGGTGAAACGTACCCGGAAGAAAGAATACCAGAAAGGTCAAGACGGCCGAGGTGAGTTGCAGACAGAAGTAGGTTTGGTATTCCCCGAAATGGGATGCAATACATATCGAGATATCGCAAACGTGGGGCAGATCCACCCAAGAAGGTATCAGGAAGGATCGAGGGCCCATACCTTGGCGACAGGCAAGCAGCAGACCGGTCAAGGCCGGGAATGGGGCCTGCATCGCTGCCAAGACTTTATCCCATTCCAAACCCCGAGTTACTTCGCTGAGGTAGATTTGACATACGCGATCTCTGTACTCCAGCGCGGCAACGATGTTATCCACTGATGTTGAGGAAATGGTGCCCGTGGCCACGACGATGAGAGGCAAGGCTGGCCAGACATCCAGGCTTTCCCTTACAGGCGTTTCGGGCGTACAAACCAATTGTAGATTGAGGCGACGTGGTGATCCGAAAACGACACATCGCCATCGTCTACACACGTGTACCAGTGATTGCCACGCCGCCTGCCCTTTTCTTCGTGGTATTCTGACCAGAAAATCGAATATCGCTAGTAGGACATCATCGGGGAGTACGTCGATTGGTGTCACCTGGCCGCCTACGTGGCATCGAGTCAGCCAACATTTGTGGTGGGATGTTTCACGATGAAAGACATACCTGGACTTCGCATTGTTCCCTCCTTCCGAGTCTGACAGCTATTCTTTGTCACCAGCGAGCCTCCGAGCGGCAATCTATCGGGACGGGTGGCCCAGGGTAGCTAGGGAATGAAGGAGAGGCGATGGTAGTGCTGGATATGCTGGAGTATGCTGTGGCGGTGACTTGATGAGGGGCACACTTTCGAGAAGGACTATTTGAGATATCATTAGCTACTGGATCAGTAGAGCAAGTGAATTTTCTTCGACATACGATATTGAGAAGTCACCGGTCACCGATGAGACTGATGAGGATTTGGCGTTGTGGGCGACGGACGTGTCCAGGTACTTCTCACTTTCCCCATTATATTCAAGTTATCATACTACTTATACTCAAGTTCCTTATAAACCAGTCAACGTACGTTCACCATCTAATCCCCTTATTCTGTCTCTAATGAACGCCCGAAACGTTCACCAAGTTTGCGCCCCGACGACTGGCCAAAGATTCACGACACCGTTTGGCGTGGCGTAGCGCGTCGTCGTCAATCTTGGCTCGCTTCTTTCCCACCTTTCCCCGAAATGACTGGCACACTGTGCTCCGCAAGGGGCGTATTTGTTCCGCTCGAGACGATTCAATACTAGATGTTCGTCTCTCACACATGCAATGGGTCGAAGCTTGTGTCCGCGCTGTTTTCTCCCGCGACTAAACAGTATAGAATACCGACGCCGCAATCTTGGTCACAAGAACACATCAATGTCAAGTTCCTCCTCATTGGCAACTCATCCGTAGGGAAGGGCAGTCTATTGTTGCGTTTCTCCGATAAGCAGTGGTTGCGCGAGGATGAAGCGAGCGCGACGATCGGGGTTGACTTTCGGGTGCGTTCGCTCGCTCGCAACCTCCCTCTTCTTATATCTTTTCTCTTCATTATTTGTTGACGTGGGAATACTATGTCAGGTACACAAGCTGGAGGTTCAGGTCGTTCAGGGACGGAAGGTCAAGATGAGTATATGGGTGCGTTCGCTGTGCTTTCTTCTTCACGTCCGAAAGGACAGAGGCTGAGATCCTTTTCTTGGTATTATATATTTGTAGGACACTGCAGGTCAAGATCGTTTCCGAACCATCACCGCATCGTATTACCGTGGAGCGCAGGGTGTCACACTTGGTACGAGTATTCACCGTGCTACATTTCTCCCTTCGTGGCTCACACAGGAGATCATCTCTGTCCTCGCTTGCTGCGCATGCGCATGCGCTCCCGCACTTGTGTAATATGCATTTAGTGTACGATGTGTCAAATCGAGAATCGTTCGAGGCGCTCCCGCGATGGTTAGAGGAGCTTGAGAACTATGTGCCACCTGAAGTCGTGAAGATCGTTGTTGGCAATAAGCTTGACAAGGTAAAGAAAGTCCTCTCCTCTCATCACCACCATCTTTCCCGCCGTCCGCTGATGTGCGACACTCACGCACGCACCCTCCATTTAGGAATACTCTCGACAAGTGCCCACATCAGAAGGCGCAGCGTTCGCAGCGCGGACGGGATGCCTATTCGTCGAGGCGTCTGCCACGACGGCAGAGGGTGTAACCGAGGCATTCAACGATGTCGTCGCGCGCATCATTGATACGCCCTCGCTGTGGAATGAGGATAAGCCCAAGTCGTCAGGAAGGACGACCGCCGTCGCCCGTCGCCAACACCACCGTCGTTAGTGGACCGCACCGTGGCACAGCCGAGAGTATGCCGGGGAATATTGATTTGTCACAGGTGCAGGACGAGGACACGTCGCGAGGGTGTTTATGTTAGCAGTGCGGAGGTTTTTTTTCTTAGTTTACCCAGGACGACCAATGCACGACCACGACCATGCGATGTCAGACATGCACGTGTGATCATTATCTGGGAAACGCTTTTTTCAACGTTATGACCATATTATTCATGATATTATTCATGGTTTGTCTTGTATTATACCAATCGTCGCGTTGTACGACTTTTTTAAGAGGCTGCCCCAGAGCGCTGACAATGTCACATGCATCATCGCATCTACACATAAACCCGTAACTGTGGGCGATCTCAAGCAACCGGTTCTCCCCCGTAGCGCGGCTCAGTAGCGTGCTTGTGAGTTTGGGAAAGATAGAGATCCAAAGATCTAAAAGAGTGTAGAGAGCAGAGGGTCGTCGATTGACCCGGAATCGATGCGCTTGGCGGTGGCTTCGCACACGTGACGGCATGGATGTAGTTTAAGCTAGCTTACGTTACGTAGGGTATCGCACGTTCAACGTTTGGTAGTAAGGGGGACGAGACTTTGAAAAAAGGTGCTAGTTCGTATTGAGGACAAGGGGAAGTCCTACTGTAGTTATGTGAGTGCGGGCGAGATGCGCACGGGTCAAGTGTGGTCTGTACGAGCGCAGCCAAACTGCCCACTTTACAGTTTACACCCCTACTGTACCATCCCAGCACCGAATCCTCATCGCCCCATCTATCGGCCGCTCTCAGTTGTACGTCAAGAAAAACTCACATACTACATCGATCAATAACTGACAAAGTCTCATATATAACTCAGTTAAAAGGCGTGCCCTCGTCAAATCTCCCGACCATACCGTCACCCCAGTACCGCCTTCGCCTCTCCACCCATACCCTGCCCGCCCTGGTATATTGATCCCATAGATAGCCGTTCAGATGGCCTGCCTGTGGAAAAGAATCGGAATCATCCCAGACTCAGGAGAAATAAACCAAACAGAATCGAGGTGTGTCTTTCATGATCATTACGTGACATCCCTCAATGACTGCCCGCGCTGACCGGCGTGATGTGATGTGTTTTACCAGATGAAACTAATCGATGCCCTCCCCGATGACATCCTACTTGAAATATTTGATTTCTATGTGACTATTATTAGTCCATCGCATTGGGGCAAAAGGGCGATTGAGGCATGGCAATTGCTGGTTCATGTGTGTCGACGATGGAGAAACCTCGTATTTGGATCACCACGTCGCCTGAATCTGCGACTTTATTGTACTCCCGAAACACCCGCAAAAGACATACTGGACCTCTGGCCAGCCTTGCCTCTCATCGTTAGGGGCGATAAAAGTATGGCCTTATTATCAGGCACGGTCCGCACGGACAACGTCATTGCAGCACTTGGGCAGAGCAATCGCGTATGTAAAGTCTCCCTTTTGGAACTTACGAACTGGCAACTGGAAAAGGTCTTGGCCGCGATGCAGGCGCCATTCCCCGAGTTGACAGATCTGGAGCTCTGCTCACACTATAAAACGCTGCAAGTCATTCCCCTTCCCGATTCGTTCCTGGGTGGATCTGCCCCAAGTCTGCGAAACTTCGAATTGTCTGGCATTCCATTTCCGGGATTGCCAAACCTACTTTTGTCTTCTACTCACCTTGTTCGCCTGTCGCTCTCCAATATTCCTCATTCCGGATACATTTCACCCGAAGCGATCGTCGCTCTCATCTCCGTGTTGTCCAGCCTCGACACACTTCACCTTATATTCCAATCCCCTCAATCTCGCCCTGACTGGCAAAGCCGAAGACTACCTCCACCAAAACGCTCTATCCTCCCTGCTCTCACCAAATTTTCTTTCAAAGGCGTTACCGAATATTTAGAGGAACTCGTGATCCGCATCAACACCCCTCAACTCGACAAAATGGGTATAACATTCTTCAATCAAATCGATTTTAACTGCCCACAACTCACCCAATTCATTAATTGTACACCAACTCTCACTGGCAGAGCATCCGGTGACTGGGTTGAAGCCCATGTGCAATTCACTGATAGCGCCGCCAGCGTCAAACTTCGATACCGGACATCTCACTCTACCCTCGACCGTCTTGAGATAGTGATCTTATGCAGAGAACCAGATCGACAGCTTTCGTCCATCGAGCAAGTCTGTAACGGCTCCTTTTTACACCCCCTGTCCACGGTTGTGGGCGTCAACATCGAGCGTCGATGTTGGCTCCGAGATATGGAGAATGATGGCATCGAGAACACCCTATGGTTGCAACTCTTACTTCCATTTACGTCGGCGAAGGGTCTCCTCCTATCCAAGGAACTTGCGCCAGGTATTGCAGCCGCCCTGGAAGAGCTCGATGGGGGCAGAATAACTGAAGTGTTGCCCAGCCTGCAGAATATTTACGTGGCCGAGCCCGAGCTATCGGGACCTTTCAAGGAAAAAATTGGGCGGTTCGTTGCCATGCGACAGCACTCCGGTCACCCTATCGGCATTTCTACTTTTGACATCTCGAGAGCTCTCGAGTCAATATGATGCAGCTCAATAGTTACAGCCCACACACTCTTACTTTCACATTCATCTTGTGTCACTCTAGCGGTGCAAGAAGAGCTTGCTCAACTCGCCTCACCTGACTTACATCTTCATTTCTCCTGAAAACTCTCCGTCCCTCCCTTTCACTCCTCCATATCATGCTCTGTCTGACACGTCCTCGAACATGTAATTATACCCATTCTGTACTTACTACTGCCCGTATCGTCTTATACTGGTACCCACTCTAGCGTAGAGTGTTTTATGTCGATTGGCGCTGGTTTTGGAAATCGAAACTCTGACTGCCGAGGCAATCCTTTGTGCTCAGAGGAAGGAGAGAATCGTACTGGTGTGCTAGTAGGCGGCCATGTAGCCTGCGAGATGGGAATGTGAGATAGGGCTACACTAAATGCCCTAGGTGAAGACTCGCTCGGAAGAGCAAAGGGCCATCACGGCGCTTTCGCGCGTCGAACCTTCAATTGTTGGGTAATCATATAGATACAACTAGTCACAGATCATCAGGAGAGCCAGCCTGGCTAGCCCAGCCAAGCGGGGCAGGCAAGTCCATGAATGTGTATCCGATGATTGCGATCACGATGGCTGACAACAGATCTTGAGATAACTCAGGTAGGACACACACGACAAGAAGTAGAGGAATTCCAGCAACATATTGCTTATGCTTGTGGAGGCTGAAATAGATGGATTATGTATGCCAGTGCAACAACAGGTGGTGTCGTACGAACCGATGCTCTCACCAAGTAAACCACTAGGGTGTATAAGATATCAGCACTCCGCTTGAACGACACCATTGCATAACCTTTCCATAGTCTCCTCGAAGGTTACGGAGTGCCTTGTGCTTGCTCCTGAAGGACATGGACGACGGGAGAGTACCTCTGTGAATTCAAGCCATTTGTTGACTCAAGTTGTATCCCTGCTCGGCGGTTCTCGAACTCAAGGCAGCCTCGAAAAATAATTTCAGCTCCGGAGAGGGCTCGATGCACAATAGGTTGAAAGAGACGGGGCGGGCGTGGCTGTAATACAGTTAGACGGCGGCAAGATCACGGTGACACGGCAGACACTTTGGCGTGGCGTAGCGCGTCGTCATCGCGTCATCGATCGTGGCTCGCCTCTTTCCCACCTTTTTCCGTCTCACACAGGCAAATGGGTCAAAGCTTGTGTCTGCGCTGCTTTCTCCCACGACTGTATACACGAAAGAAACTGTATCAGAATTACGCGTGATGGACTTGGGTGCGTTCAGGACACGAGTTGCAGGCGAGGGTATTTCGGCCTAGCGAAGCTAACCTCTTGCTCAATCGATGACAGTCGCTCGCTCCATCCAACGCTCTATCCCTTCCCCAAAGCACTCCTAAACAAACCAGAGGTGCCATATGGCGAGCTTGTAAGCTACGGCCGTACCCAGCGCCTCCGAGAAGGCCGGAACAGCGCAGTACGAGCATGTCGATGCAAGATCTCACCTTCAATCTGCGCGTCGAACTTTGCTCTACCGTGCGCGTTCAAAACAAAGCTTAGGCTCAAGCTGGCTCTCAGACCCCTTCTTACGCAAGGTGCGGGGGTCGAGGAATCGCACAAGGGTCCGAAATTCGAGAGGACGTCATCAAAAACGAGATTGCACCTGGTGTATGTTGTCTCCACCACGTTCTTCGGTCTTGCGGGGCAGTGTAGGGGTGTGTTTTTTTTACCACGGGTCGGTCTCACACAGATTGGACGTACGTCGCACTGCCCCCCCAGATGTTTTGCAGGCCATTTGCGGAACTGCTTGAATTGATGTATCAGCATCGGGTTTTTTCATGGGCGCTGACCCGAAGTTGAGATGATTTGGAGCTGGAGCCGATGTCAAGATGGGGGGTGCCATGTCGCTCGTACGTTTGCCAAACAGCTTCCGCGACCTGCTGTACCTAACTTGAATTCACTGCCGTGTTAAGAGCCATTGTCCAAGTCGGCAGCTACCAGCGCTTCATGTGCCATCAGTCAGGGCAGAATCAATAACCCTCCCAAGATCTTGACTCTGCAAATGTTACGAGCCGCTTACTACAGTATGTAGAAATGTAGGTGTGTGTCAATTACAAGACTGATTTTTACTCATAACGAAGTGATGCATTCAAGCCCGGGTCTTGCCATTGTTAATGGAGAGAACGACAGAAATCGAACCATTGCCTGCAAGACACTTACTGAAAGTATATCAAGTTTATCCGTGAGAATGAATTGAGGGCATCAGATTAGATCGGGTTAATCAGGCTATTGAGATTGAGTCCGAGGAGTGGAGTGGAGTGCTCAAATACCGTACAGTCTCAGTCCGTCGCATTTTCTCCTCTTCTCTCCGTCTGCGAGGTAACGATGTTCACAGTGGTGTGGGACGACAGCTGTGTAGGAGGCCTCTCCCGGTTTCCTTTCCTTTGGGACCATGCGTCGCACTCTGAAATGATATCGTTCCGTAAATCGCATACATCTTGTCCTCTCCCCTCACAACACCAAGAATCGATTGTCAGCTCGATCAGGTCATTTTTCAGCACAAATCGCCATCAACGTTCAATCAACTTTTTCACGTGTCGCCGTAAAGTCGCCCCCAAGACTTCGAAGCCGCATATGCGATCCTCCGCCATGCTACGTTGTGCTGCCACGTGGCTCAGCCCTACCATCGAGCAAACTCTCATTCATGGAAGGCTTTCCCTACTTTCAGGGAAACCTGACTGCTGGGGTTCAATGTATGGTCTATGACAGGCATTCACGGGCAACCCGCGGTTTGCCTTGCTATCAGCCTGTCTGATGAAAGGCTGGGAACTGCTATTTATTTCTATTATAATGCGTTGCTGTCCCATCTCACTCCCTGGTGATTGATCTCGCGCCTTCTCAACCTCGCCCTTTCAAGGTCGTGGCGAGTCATTTTTTTTTTAATGCTTCGTCTCGTCATCGTCCTTGCCTTGCTCGCCGTCTGCTCTTTAGCTGATCTCAATGTGGCCTTCATCTCCTATTACAATGACTTCATCGAACCGAGCTATATTTTGGGCAGGAACTGGAGCAGGACGACCGTCGTTGCGCAAGAGTCGATTATACAGTGGGCCGACTGGCTTGCCGCGCAGGGACCGTGGTGTACGCGCATTTCTCCTCATTTTCAACAAAACCATCATCTCCTGACATTGAAGGGCTCACGTTTGGAAATGTTGTAGCCGTGACGACTTCCAAGTCTTTTCCTGCACCCTCCAACGATACGCACGACTATCTCAGTTGGGCGCGATAGTACGTCTCACGTCACTCTCTCACGAAGTTCATCGATGCCGAATGCTTACTCGGAATCTACTAAGCTATTGGTCAAACTGCACTGGTGTGAGAAACACTACGGAGCTGACGCCACAACAAAGTATTTTGTCTTTCACATGATCGCCTCTTCGCACGTATGCTGACTCTCTTCTTCTGAACGCAGTTTGGGTAACATGTCCCTACTACCGACGCGATGGCGAGACCAACCCGGATACACACACGGACACGGTGAACAACAGAGGCGCCTTCGTGAACATGTCAGATGCCGTCCTCTACAATACGCTCGCCTGGGCGATCAACGGTTCTTCCAGCTACTCCACGAACGTCGCAAGTTGGATCAACACATGGTTCATCGCGAAAGAAACGTACATGAACCCAAATTTGAACTACGGTCAGATGGTGCGCGGGCCGAGGCAAACCTTTCACGCCGGCAGATCCTCGGGCTTGATCGACCTCAAGTGCATGGTAAAGGTCGTCAATGCTGTGCTCGTCCTTCGCGCGGGCCAGGCACCGGGATGGACAAGCGCGATTGATTCGGGCCTCGTTAATTGGATCAAGTTATACATCAAATGGCTCACAAGTGACCAGATTGCGCTGACGGAGGCGGTTGCGCCCAAGTGCGTCAACCTTATCTCCCCCAACCTTTTAAGCGCCAGATTCCGGTCACGTGTTTTACTGACCCTTTGACGTGTTTTTGCAGCAATCAAGGGTCGTACTATTACAACCAGCTTGCGGCGCTGCAGATACTCGTGAACGACACTTCAGGCGCCAATGCGACAATTCAAAAGTACTTCTCTACATTGTACAAGAATCAGATCGGTGCAGATGGCGAACAAGTACGTTGCAGGAGTTGCGTACTAAAAAGCGTTGCCTTGACACCTGATATGCCGATCCAGCCCTTCGAAGCAGTACGTACGCGAAATTATCACTATCGCACTTTCAACATAGCTGCTATGATCGTACGTCTGTATCCCCTCCTTATTGCGCATCCAGCTAACCAATCAAAAAATATCGCTGGATCACGCCCATGCCCCACACGCACAGACCAACGCGCGCCTTGGTTCCCACCTCGGCTTCGATGCCTGGAACCTGACCACCTCCTCAGGAAGCACGATCAAGTCTGCCCTCGACTTCACTATCTCCCTAGGCACCGGAAACAATACCAGTTGCTGCAACAGCAGCGAAGATGACTCGACAACGATGCTGTTGTTCCTCCCGAGCGTAGGCCCCGGCGCGATAGTCTACGGAGACGAAGATGATGGAGATACGAGAGGAAGATACGTCGCATTCCTCGAGAACGAGGAAGTGAATTATCCCGCACAGCCTTGGTTTTTCTGGAATCAGCCATTGGACGACTCTGGATGGGTAAGCGCGCGTTCCGGGTCGGACGGCCCTGGCCCGACGACGACGTCTAGTACGGCGAGTCCCAGCGAGGACAAGGGCACGGGCAAGAATGGCGCAGAGCGGGGTTTGCTTGGGCCCTTTGGTCGGCTGTTCCTCGGAGCTTCTACCTTGGTGTCATTGCATATCCTTCTCTTTGCATAACTTGTTAAGTTGAAGGCGTCCGGCGTCACCCGAGTCTATTATTCCCAGACTGGCCCGCCTCCGAGCTTGTCTCCGACCAGCTACAAACATCGAACCATTACAGTATGCCCTCTCCCAAGGGTAATATACTGGTTGGGCCGAACCTTGGGCCCTTACCTCACTTTTGCCTGTGATCAAGAGATGGAAGACAACTGCGATACGCACGTGTTTCTTCTTTGAGCCATATACTGTATTACGATTGTTGTGTACATGATACCAAGTAACCGACAACGGATCACAAGTACCTTCCCTTGTTTCCTTGTTGAGGTGGCGCTTGTGTGCTCGTAGCAGGTAGAGTGGTAGACGTACTTACCGTAGACCAATCAATGGTAATAACGCTGGCTCCGAGATATCCGCTCGGAGAGTATCTCTGCAGTACGTGATATCATGTACAAAGGCATCATGATCAGGTCGATCGGACGTTATTGGTGTTCCATCATTGCCTTGTTGTATAACCCGCAATGCCCGGTCCCCCTTGTTGAACGTAAGTCACATCCTGCATGATGATCTGGACAGCAGCGCTGTCTTCCAAAAAATACTAGTAAGTACTGTACGCGGGAACAGATGGTAGACACGATCGGCGTTTCCATCCCGTACTGTAAATGCGATCTGATATTCGGAACGTTGATTCCGTAAAACCTCGATCCTCCCGATTCCATGCGTGTTTATTACATACGCTCCGATCAAGCACCCATCACACGCGAGTACGCGCTGGGACGTATAGTATAGTAACACTGTCTTCAAAGTTCACGTTAGGCCCCGTCCCGGAATCACCACTCTTCACCAAATCATACACGAGGTGAAAAATGAAAAAAAAAAAAATTGTGGGCGGCGGGTGGCGGACTCCGAGTCGTGGCTGCCGCCCGGGCCTAGCGCCAAACCAAAGCACATCATTGAAATTTTCGGTAGAGCCGGCCCTGAATCCTGCGACTCCGACAAGGCGACGGCAAACTACTTTTTCCTGTACAGTTCAATGTGTAGGAAAACAAGGAAAAATGATATTGAAACAACCCTGGATGGATCTTTGTGTCCGAGCCGTGTCTGAACGCATATACAGAGCTGAGCCCCGATCGAGAGACCGAAGTGGCATACTAGCACCTTGGCAGGGCAGGGTAGCTGTAGGCCTACCTAGAGTAGAGTAGGGGTTTCGAATTCGTACCGGGATGACAGTTGCTCCTCCAATCCCAACCTCGGGGAAGCAGCGAGTCTGAGCGCCTCTGATTCGGCCACCGACTCAGAGTCCTCGGAACGACTCGGAACTGAACACTCATATGCATGCCCAAAAACATCTGTACTCTTCCTTCGTTTGACGAATTATCATCACAACGCCGTAGCAACGCCTTTTTCTAAGTTCTTTTTGTTTTGATTCTCATGTTTGAACGGATAGTGAGGTGAGATGCCCTCAGGGAGACGCTGGGAGACAGACACTGATGCGCGTCAGAAGTCCTCCTTGGAGGGAAAATCCGCGGGTGCAAATGCAATGTGTCCATCTTTAGGAACTCGGCCGTAGTCGCGCTCCAGTACATGTCACTCCAACACATGTCAGTGGCGTGTAGATACTGTGGAGCTGTATAACAATACAGTATAAGACTAAGCTTGCGGAGTAAGCGGCCGTCAATCAACAAATTTCTCAAATTGGTGGGATGACGAGCTGTGGTGATACATGTAGTAGAGATGCCGTAGAGATACTGTAGATGATACTAGACGGGATAGATGGGGATCGACTCAGTTTCGGAAAGATCTCTGGATCTCTGAAATCAAGTGCGAACCCGAGAATCCGACTCTTCGGAGGTTTTGCAACAATAAATAACACGTTTGATGCCACGATGCATCAAATGGGGGGTGTTGTCAGTCAGTGCGTGTTCTGTGAATTCTTGCGGATCATTGATACAATGCAACTGAAAACTTATCGCAGAATAAGCTACGTGTCGTGTCTAGTGTCCAAGTTGTGCGCACTCCGAGGACAAGACGGGTGGAGAAAAGACAATACAGTAGGTGGGGTAACCGCGTAACCGCGTATCGCTGGCAATGAATGCGGCCTATAAACAAAGACACAAGAAAGCGGCGCTGTTGCCATGGGTTTTATCTGCTTTTCTGTGGTGTGAAGAAGCAAAGAATTAATTAATGTGATCCTCTAAAAGGGAGACTTGTAATGGAAGAAGAAAGAGACCATCACGGTGATACACCTTCCGGAGCACGGAGCACATAACGACCTGCCCAGAATCCGGAACTAGAACATCGTTGCAAACAAATTCTTGTAGATTACTTGGTCTACTTTTGGAATCTCCCCAACTGGACGCACACCTTTGAATGGCATGCTCCAGAATGGGTATTATGGGTTCTAAGAGCTTCGGCTATACTACTGTAGTAATGCGCGTAAAGGATGTATCGTGGCCCACTGTCTCTACGGCTCTAAATGGTATGGCGTATATTCTAAGTCAAACACAAAGATCATCTAGTGGGAAACTCCTTTTCCCCCTCCGCGGACACCAGGACCCGCTGCTGTCTCGGAGGGGAAATACCTATTGTGGTATCCTCGACGTGTTCCAAGAACTGACTGACAACGAAGAAATGGGGGGACGGGGGAGACGGGGGGAGTATGTGTATGGGTGTGGGAGCAGCAAAGACGATCGATCACAAGAAGCAAGCCCACCATTGAAGACTGTGGGCACCCGCACCTTGCCGTTCGCACCCGACTTCTCAATCACATCCTCCTTAATCCATCCGTTACGGCGAAATGGGGACCACCAAGGGACCCTGCAAGCGCTCAAAGTTGAGCACAAACTCGCACTGGCCACCCGTCTCGGGGCTTTGCGGGAAACGACGGTACTTCTCCACCGATTTCCATTCCTCGGCGATGAACTTGAGCGCCGCCGCGCCGTCCTCCACCGTGCCCGACTCGACTAGCCAGCAGCCGACGACGAGGCCCGTGCGGCCAATACCACCGCGGCAGTGAACGGCGGTGATACGGCCCCGAGTCGCGTTATCCTTCAACACGTCTAGAATCTGCCGGACGTATCCGACAGAGCGTGGAAGAGAGCGATCTTCGATGGGGAAGGAGTAGTATTCGACTGGTTCGTGCTCCTCGTTGATGCCCACTCGGGATACGTGAGCGGCGAGGTGTGGCTCGTATGGGCAGAGTTCGCCGGATTCGGTGAGGTCGATGAAAGTCCGCACGCCCGCGCGTAGGAGCAGGTCGATCTTCTGAGAGTGGCCGGTGACCATTGGCGTCCAGGGGTATTCGCATGCGACGAGGAGAGGGGTCGCCCAGTAGGAATTTGGGAAGGGACGCATGCGGTGGATGTGATTGCCCGAGGAACACGGGAGGGATGAGGATGAAAATGAGGTTATGCTGACGCCCGTGCACGGCACGAGAGCGTTATTATGAGAGTATTCGGTTGAGCAGGGGGACATTAGATATGATGGGTGGTGATGATGATGATAGTAGAGTTGGTAGGCAGGCGGGTAGAAATGACTGGGGGAAAACTGACGGAAGTCGAGGCGTATTTATTTGTGGGGGGGATAAAAGATGAATATAAATAGGAATGAGTGATTGGGACCGAGTTGTCGTTTGCAAAAGGAGTCCAGACCAAAACTAGGGGCGCGTGACCCTAAGCGCACAAGCGCACGCACCGCCACGTATTTTAGCCACCGATTTTGGTCACACAGCCTCATTTTGTTGAGGGCGTCTTGGCGGTTGCAATCAATGCAGACACAGGTCTGTAAAGATGTATGCAATGCGGCAACGGCGTGTAGTGGCGAGCAACGCTTTTCCCGACAGACGGAGGCTGTGTCCAATGGTTCTCAACTTCTCAATGCTCAACGCCATATAGGCCATCCCAACGACCTCCAGTAGTACTGTATCCTTGCAGGTCCGGTGACTACACCTTCACTTTCACGCTTGTCAAATAGAATCAATCCAGCAGATCACAAGATCCGGAATGTTCCTGAGTCGGATCAAATTCGTTCCCGAGGATGGAGCAACTGCTGCGACGGGATAGATTAGAGATACTAGTACAGTAATAAGAAACAAAAAAAAAGCAAAAAGGATCAATGCTTGCGTGTCCTTGGGCGATTCGTTCAGAAGTCAGAGGAGCCTCCCCGAGTTCCCCAGCTTTGCGTTGTTGCGCATTCAGGCGTTTGGTGGTAAGGCCGGTAAGCGCAGCGCTCAGCGGCGCTCGCCGCTCAGGGGGTGGGGTTCGGGTTCGGTGGGTGGTGTGTCCCGGCTTCTCGAAAACGAAGCCGTCCCTTTGTGAATTTCGATTCAGAACGATACAGCACGATTTTTGTTTTTTGTCGGTTTCATGATCTCCCCCACGCACGCGTCCACATACCCGTACACGGTATAGTCTGCCGTAGTACGCAATGCCTAACGTCATAAGTCGCACTGCCTCAAATTACAGTGGCGTCAATCATCATGCGCGTAAGAGCATGATATTTGTCGCGGATGGATCTTCATGCATGCTTCACGTACTGTTGGCTTGCTGGCCTGTCAATGCGCGGGCCTGCCGCCCACAGCCACGGCCACGCAAACACCGATCAATGATATGCCCCTTAAGCTTTTTTGTCCCTGCCAGTGTCCATTTGCCAGCACACACCACACCCATTTGCTAGCATAGTACGGGTGCGATAGGGTAGACGAAGAAAAGAAGGTCGAAGGTGGCTTGGCTACGTGGCCCCTCGAACGATAGATTTCGAAGTTGGTGGCCCGCAATGCCTATTCAGCGTCTTCGCATCGTAGTCTATAGGCTTTCTTTGTCCATTGCCAGCGCGTACATGGGCACGCCACACCACGAGCACCATTCGCTACTCTAGTACGCCGGTTGGTCAAAGACTTTCCAGTTGGGTGGCTCAGGTCCATTTACGCCATTTAAAGTTGGCGACGATGTTGTAGGGGTGTAATTACATGTGTTTTTAACACAAGTTTGGATCGGTGAGGAACGTATCATTCAGCCACCAAATAAACGGAGAGAGGAATGAAAAAAAACACGAGGTGAAAACGTGCGCGCCACCGATGCCCAGGAGCCACGAGAACAAGAAAAAACATGGACTTCGGGAGATGCCGGGCTATAGCATGGATCAACTTTGATACCGGGCCTTGTTTGATAACCAGCATCATTTACTGTAAGGCAATCTAGCCAATAACGGCGCGATGTATATTCCTCCGTCCCATCATGAACCTGTTCAAAAGATCCACAAGTGCTCACCCTCTTTCTACGTCTCAGCTCCGGACGCTGTTCACTGGGTGTTTCCAGCCACTAGTAGTTTTGCGATCATCCCTACCTCAGAGACGGTCGAGGAAGAGTTCTCTATAAACTCGGTTATGGAACTACCTCCACCATTTGATATGTTGGTATCTTCGGTAAGTTCTCCTGTCCATCCTACGTATAGTAATAAGTTGAACGTCACTATGTAGTAGTAGCGATGGATTCGCCTGCATGAAGTCAATGGTTTGCGACTACACCTCCGTTCAACGCGAGATTGAAGCGCACAAAGCTTTATCCAAACATCTAAAACAGCTAAAATTACCGAAACGGCCGGAAAACTGCATGTTAGGTGGGCGTTGGATCCCCTGAACTTAATCAAAACGACCGCAATATTTCCTAATTCAAGAGCTTCTCAGCGCTACTTTGCAACTCTTTCTTAACACCTCTCCCGAAATTTTTCCCATTTACTACATCCAGGATCTGACCTACCAGATGCTGCATGCTTTAGAATTGATTCACGGCGCCCAGGTCATTCACGGAGGCCCAACACTTCCTTTACAGCACTCTGTTATCTGATCCACCCCTAGCTCCAGGCCTTCAAGCAAAGAAGGTTCTCCTTCGGATTGAAGATCCAACGGTCCTCAAAGACCCAGAAAAAGATGAAATCAAACATACTACGATAGCCCGAAGGAAGTTACCGAACTGACTGTCGTATTTGAAAAAAGGTACTTCCCCGAACCTCTGCGTCGCTGTATAGCAGGGACGAGTCGACCCGTTCTATGTGATTTCCGGCACACCCGTGGATATCTGGAATTTCGCTGCATGATTGGTTCGTCTAATCATTGTCTCTCCTTTCTTTTTATGATCACGTCAGTACAGGTATAGGACCCTATGTCCGGTCAACTCTTCTTCTCCAGGCGACGTGCGCCAGAGGAACTAGCCGCTGACAAGAACCAGTTCGCTCGGATAGTTGCCCTGCTTGGACCACCCCCACAGCTCTTGTCCGACTCGAGCTCACGTGCTATTGTATTTTTCAACAAGGAGGGGTCAACCAAAGCGGAGGTTCCGAATGAGACAGTCGAAACGGTCCTTGCGTTGCCTCTGGAACGAGTTGGACGGACCATGACAGCCTCCGAGTCGGAAGCTTTCCTTGCTCTCATTAGGTAGACTTTGACATGGACTAAGCCTCTGCCTCTGAACTAACCAATGATCCTTGTCATTGTCTTCCAAGTGTATTGAGGAGATCTGACGTCTGAGACGGTGATTTGCGTTGTAGTCGGATCGGGAAGTGTGATTCTGGTTGGTCAGCCGGTCAGCGGCCACCGCATATCTGTTGTGTTGTCGACAACATCTCGTGAGAATCGGGCCACCGATATCGGTACTAGACACAAGACAGGTTTCCAGCTGGAGATCCCCTCCTTTTGTAAGATAGCGATCATTATGTTATCGTCGTTGAGTGTTTCCGATGCACTCACGGTCATATCGAGAGAAGCCCATCATGTCTCTCCACCTGGGTGTGGAGCTTATAGGCGTTTCTTCGGGTGAACCCACACCCACACACTCCGACTCTTCCGAAGTCATCCATTCACGTACCGAAGTACCACAACTTCGTTCGTTCAATGCTGCAAATGAAGTGTATCCTTTTCAGTTTTTCTTTCTTCAAGCCTAATTCAGCTAGACTGCTTCGCCGCCGCCGCCGCCGCCAGCCTTTATCAAGACGAGAGACAAAGAAGAAGAGCAAGCATCGATAATGAAGCTTAATGAAGAGCAAGGAGCACAACACAAGGAGGGGCCCAGACATTTTAAAAGGGCTTCGTCTGCCCTTGTGGTTGGGATGAAGCTTAGGGTTTCCCCGAAGTAACCTCGAATTTGCACCGGTGGTGGTCTCGGGAGGAAAAAAAGGGGCAGAGGCAAACTCGGGATACGATACTACTGTACTGGTACTGTGGCTATGAACAAGGTTTAACTTTGTCAGCTGCCTCCAGCGCGGGAACTTACTGTAATCTAATCTTGGCGTATGATAGGAAAGGTAATTCCGTACATCCAATCGATTGACCCTCAAGGGCGTTACGTAAATCGATAAGCTGCAAGTTGGGTTAGGTCAAGTCTCCCAGCCCTCCACCTCCAGCCTCGCCAAAGCACGATTCCAAGCGAGCACTGCACTTTCTCGAACTCACTGACTCGTATACGTGCAATATATGTCATCAATATATGGCTTAGATCACGCCAAGCTGAACCGATCAACAATGAAAAGAACCAAACGATGATATGATGATGGGCGCCATAGCATGCACCTTCCCTGCCAAATGTCAACTAATGATTACACACAGTGTTATGATACATATGTACGACGACAGTCCCAAAAATAAAATTGTACCCAATATAATTATTTGCGCGAGAGCACACCAAAGACCGCATCCACGTGGATCCGAGACTCATTGCCGTCGTTCTCACATCGCACGATGAACGGACCCACAGGGATGTCGGTGGTATCATATCGTTCAATATCGTCAGGAGCCAGATCAAGGTAAGGGTACCTGTTATATCTGTCAGAAAAGAGTTACGCCACGGAACCAGTCAAATGACAGACCGGTGGTCTTCTAGAAATCCGCGGTGAGGGGCGTTGCACATCATGTCCCTGAACGATCCGGAAGGGGTTCGATAGTCGTCCAGCAACGTCTGATAATGGGACAAGACGGTACGCATGTTGGCAAGGCTACGCGGTAATCTGTGCCGATTCCGTTCCGAAACGGTCCCGTCAGCGAGACCAAAAGGCAAGGGCAAAACAAGAAAACAACGCACAGATCGCCAAGTAGTCGGTTGACGTCGAGCACCGTGCATCCGTCAGGATTGCGTACGCTCGCAATCACACTTTCCGAATCGGGGCGCAAAAGAGTGATAGAGCGCACGGGTGGGGACGTCACGAAAGCACACGAAGCGCTCGAGTGGCTACAGAGCGGCGCATAAACCTTTCGCCGGCAATCCGGATGCGTCGGAAGTAGCGTGTGCAGCACATTCGAGGGATCGAGCTCCGCGCCAGCTGAGAAGTGGAGGTAATAAAACAGCGGGTGGAACGCGAGCGTCGTGGGCCGCGGATCCACGTCATCTGCGAATATAAAATATGAATGATTTATTCCAGAAAAAGGTGCATGGGGGGCGCGAGCATGTCGCGTGACTCGGTGATAGATTGCCGCCCGAGGGAAGGGAAGGTTGGGGGAAGGGAAGCAGGATGTAACAGGTGGGAAACGTAACATACCGGGCCAGCAGCTGGCGTTCCTGCAACTACGGATCTCACATACACGTGTGTGCGCAGTGACGATGAGTGCAATCTGCTTCCAGGTGAACACATCGGGGGTAGGCGTGTCGTGAATGGTGGAACCAGGGAGCGCTTGGGAGTATTCGCGACGCATTGGTCTGCCGTATCCAGCCATCGCACAGGCTCGCTTCCAGAACAGGTCATCGGACTCGCGGGTGGAAAAGGTGTAGACGTCGCGCAACCGTCGGCAGGTCTGCGAAAGGGAGAGGTGGGCGAGGAGGCCGAGTCCGGGATCGGTGGAGGTGAATGGTGCGGACGAGATGACATCGCGGATGACGAGGAGGACGTCAATGGGAAGAGAGAACAATGAGGTTGTTACAGGCATTTTAGATTATCGCGCGCGAGAGGCAAAAAACTTAAACTGAAGGGATGATGACGGAGGGCGATGGGGACTGATGTATTATAAGCGGGTCGACGTAGGGTCATAATATATATGAAGGGACATGGGCGAGCGTTACGAGGCGAAACGAAACGAAACGGTAGGTAAGGGTGTGGATAACGTTTCCGTCAGGGCAGGACGGCATAGATCAAGATCTTGAATGGACGCACGGTTCATTGACCTCGAGGCGCGCATGGCTCTGATCTGGGGGAATAAGCTGTACCGCAACGGGGGTTCTTCGTCCTCACCCTCACCCCCACGCTCTCGCTTGCGTGCAAGTATGGCAGCATCAAGCACAAATTTCGGAAAAATAGGGGTGGGGGAGGCGGTTTTTTTTTTCACCTGGGCATGTGCACAAAGGACGAAAAGGGGTCCTGAGATGTTAATGCCGACTAATAGTGGGCACGGTTCGTCGGTTCGACAAAGGTACTTTTGAGATTGCACCCCCCGGAGAGCCCGTGTGCTAAATATTACTAATCTGCCCATGTGACCCCTTCTGGCCTTCTCGCCTGAGTTCCTCGGTTCACTCCTGCCTTTTTTGGCCCTCCGCTGCCCCCGTCCGTCCGAGCGCCGAGCGCTGGCTGGCCCTACCCGATTGGCAGCCCAGGAAAACTGCGAAACCAAGCCAATCCCGGTCGGCGAAACACGACCAACATCATGTTCCCCTCCTTACCGTCCCTTGCTGCCGTTCTGAGCCAACCATTCAAGCGGTCGCAGCTCGGCCTATTCCACGGAAAGACAAAACAGTATGGCAACAACGTTCCATTCTCCAAAAAAAAGACACGTCGCTCGTGGCTCCCCAACATTCAGAGCAAACGCCTCTACTCTGATGCTCTCGGCGAGACTGTGAGAGTGAAACTCTCCACACGCGCCATTAAAACTATTCGCAAGGTACGTCGCCTCTTTGTTGTTATCACATCACGACGCATATATCTTGTCCAGTACGGCGGGATCGACCAATATGTGCTCAAAACAAAGTCGGACTTACTCGGCTGGGAGGGCATGCGTCTACGCGTCGCAGTGAGAGAGGCACAGGAAAGGAAGGGATCGGAGGCCTCGGCATCGCCCTCGCCACCTGGGCCACATACACATGGTACAGTCTCCAACCGGCTTGATTGTACCCTTATTGCGCTCTCATATCCGTCCAGCTTCCTAGATATAGTGTTTCACTTGCTCCTTCGCAATGCCTTATATCGGTTGATTAACACCCCGGATGCCGTGCAAAGATGGCCAGTGCCGGTTGATGCGCGCGCGTGTGTGGATATGGCAGTGGATTCAATGGGAAGGGAACCTCATGTGAGCCAACAGCATCTTTTTCAGGGCCCGCTTCTGGCGATGTTATGATCGCTGTGGGGTTGAGTGACCCCTGTTCAACATCTCCAAAGTTGGGTCTTGTGGTTCCTCTTGAGGCTGTGTTTACTGCATCTTGACTAAAAGGCGTTATGGCCCGCCCATCGAAGGCATGGAAGACGTTTCCCCACCCCCCTTTGTTTGCGCAGTGTGGTCGGATTCAATACAGGTGCCATACATGCCGTGATTTCTCACACGACTACAAATCCCTCTCCTCATTTCGGCTTACACTGAGCGGGTTCTTCCACGGAGCGCGTGGCCATTGATCATGATTTAGGCCCCTCCCTAATTGGCCCGGAGGTTGTTCCTACGCCTCATCCCGCCGCAGAGGCCGTTGCCCCTTCAGGAAATTGGATAGCGCCATACTGTTATTGGCCCAAGACGTCGCACGTAAAGCTAACACAATATGGCTCACGAGACGAGCAATAAATAAATCAAAATAAGGCGCGCCGCGATTGACGGCGGCAATTTACGTACAGGATGTCAAAGAGAAAAGTGCCCATGAGAGCGTGGCGGTCAGCCAGGACCCACTTAGCGTACGTTAACCCGTAGGATCCGAACCGAGAAAAGATTTCTTTTTTTACTTTTGGAAGACGTGTTGCTCGTTTGAACGCCGCACTGTATGTACCCCACTTTTCCGCTAAACGTTATGACAAGCCAAGCGAACGGGATTACCTCTTGCGGTGCGGGGAAAGTTGGGGAAAGGACCCTCACATCTGTCAGTTTCAGTTCTGTCAGCGAGCCAGGCGCGCATCCACCCCCTCTTCCCTGAATCACCCGTGCCAGAACTTCTTAAGTCCTAGTATCCTCTCATTTGCATGCATACATGCATGCACATGCACGTTCCGTTTGCCTGTTTTTAGGGGCGTAAATTGGGCGTCTGAGGGTATCATCCACTTGTACAAAAACACTATTTAGATCGCTTCTTGAGCTTAGCTTGACGTGATGAACTTCTTCAATAGCGCGATTCGCGCCTCCCTTCCTTCCGAGAGGGCCCCTATACTGTATATCACCACCACGTCTAGCATGGGCCCCAGATTTTTTAGAGAAAGAAAGGTCTTCGTCCATTGTGTTTCAAAGTTTGCCTTTGTCCTTTGTCTTTTTTTGACAAGACTCCGTTAGGAGCGGCGGATTCACGCGGTTTGGGTCCTCGGTTTGCAACTTTGCGCTGCTGCTCCGTCTATTTGTGTCCTTGACCTCGAGGCAAAGTGAAAGTTACTGATCCCCCTTGTCCCTTGAGCTTGGGCGCTTGATCGGAGACGGAGACCTACCGTACCTAACTCTGATCGTCTGATCGCACGCAACTCGCAAGACGCTATCATTCATACTGGCATGGTGTAGTTCCGCGACTACCGTACAACTGGTACAGTTACTCTGGGCGCCACAAAACTTTACTTTATGTCTTGGTCCGCGGTCCTTTCCTTCTGCGAATAATGAACAAAGAATCCCTTCTCGGCCGACATCCATCCGAGTCCGTGCGTGCTCGTCGGCTTATACCGTACGCTTAGTACTGTACACCGAAGGTTAGCCATCTGAAAATGAACTCGGAGACTTCTATTTTTTTGTTTAGCCGACTCGAATACGGCAATCCATATACTGTGAGTCTGTCATTAGATTAACAAATTTCGATTACGTGACCACGTTCGTCCATTTCGCTTTTCGCAGTACCCCGCAAGCTAGAATGAAGGTTTCAGGGTTCGAGGTCAGGCAGGTCAGGACTGTAGCAGAACTCGGACATCGTAGTGCCATTCAACGTCCATGCCTATCTCCGCATTTGACTGTGACATGTTTCCCTCTTCCTCTCCCCTGACTTACTCATGAATCTCGCTGTTCCCTGCACGTGTCATTCATACGGAGCATACTGTACGGTGCCACCGTCAAATCAAGGGTCCGAACGAGGCACGCACACACACACGCGGTCAAGTGACAGCTCGGCTTAATGGCCTATACCTCGCGATACACCCAAACAGCTCCGAGGCATGCATAATCCCATGCACTTTTGGCGGTCCGGATTCTCGGGACTACCTAATAGGCCTACGCTACGGCGACCGTAGCTCGGTCAAGCCGCAGTTTTGTCGAGCCGAGCCACGTGCGGGAGTCTTGCGGGGCGACTTTATACGGGCCGAGTCTGCCCGCGTTAGTTTTCGGCTATGGATATGAAATCGATGCGCCGGGACGAGGATAGCTGAAAGTCGGTACAGGTCGGTACAGGCTAGGGTCCTCGCGTCAGCTTCTCAAACTCTCGCAATTTCTGCTGTGGATCGCTAGATCAGTTACGTCCCCTGCTTTTAAAGGGCCTTTGCAATTTAATCGGACTTTCATTTCAAACTTGGCCTTCAGGTCACGGTGATTGATATTGATACTCCACACTCACTCTGTAAACATATCTCTTGACATAACTCGTTATTGACCTGCTAGTTCGTGATTGCACCGTGCCCGTGAATTTTTGAAATAATTCAACTTACAGGAGCTTTTACCACTCCTACCTCCTGTAGGATAATTCTCATATGTATATTTTGTTTCACCGGGCCACCGGGCCATCGGGTTCCCGGAGCTCTTACCTCCTTGGCTTTACACGGAATTACCAGGGAGGCCTATATCTTGTATATTCACTTGCTTCGGACATTAATGTTTTGTTATTTGAAAATGAGAGGCTTTGGACAGACCTGCCAAACTCGCTACGGAGAAGTATAAATCCGACGCGGCATAACTGCCAATCCGGAGTTGGACATACGTTGGATGCTCATTAGTCTGCCCTTGCCGTCCCCATCATAGTATCAAACCTCTTTCGCTTCGATGGCCCGAGAAAAACTTCGTTATCGAAGCAAGCAGAAGCTTGCGCAGAACGACGAAAAGAGCGGCGGATAGCGTGGCGTGGCGGGTCCCACTGGTAGATTCTTACGCATGTACGCGCTCGATACGTCTATGTACGACATGTGTGAGACAAGAGAGCTATCCGGTCTTTGAAAGACTGGCAGTCACTGTACCGCTTTGCTTTGCGTTATCATCGTCATATTCACTGGCATTCAGTGGGAGAAATATCGATTTTAGACGAAGTAAATATATTTTCTCATCGAAGATGGCTCGGGGCATCTGAAAAATAAAGATTCCAAGATTGTCTGGATATTCGTGTTGTGCTTACTTCAGTACAGTATGTTCGAAAACGTTGCGAAAGGTTGGGCATCGGTGGTGCTGAGTAACAAGTTCCACGTCTCTTCATCGCCGAAGGTCACTTTTCATTCTCCGCGTTCGGCCAAGCTGTCATCAGAGATGCTCGGGATGCATTTGGCACTTGAACTTGAAGTTTTAGACTTTTAGGAGGTAGGACAGAGACTAGGTTCACTGCTGTCATAATACGGAAAACGAGCGGTTCATACCTCAGTCTTCTCCCCAAGATAAAGGTAAGATGCACAGCAAGGCGGAATGAGTCCGGAGGAGAGCAAACGTGGAGGAGGGCGTAGGGTAGGATGCGGCAGTTTGCATCAACGCCGCTTCATTCCCTTTTTGTGAGTGACGTAATCAATTCCAACTTGAACACCCTCAAGCAACCAGTTCTCCCCTACCATCCCGCACCAAATCCTCAATAACACAATGCCTCATTGATCGGACACTCTCAGTTGTATGTCAAGAAAAACCACACGCTACATGAATAACTAACAAAGTCTCGAATAGCTCAGCTAAAAGGCTCGTCAGATCTCCCCCAGTACTGTCGCCACCATTTCCTAGCCTCCCTGGGAAATCTATCCCAATAGATCGTCGCTCTGAAAGCTTCTGATGGCAAAGAATCGTCGCCGGAGTCGGAAAAACCAACCCAACCACAGTCGACGTATGTCTTTTGTTGTGCAGCATCTCGCAATGGTCGCAGCTGACCGACGTGATGCAATGTAGGCCAGGTGATACGAATCGACGTACTCCCTGATGACATCCTACTAGAAATATTTGATTTCTATGTGGATGTGAGTCTATCGTATGAAGGCAAAAAGTGGATAGAGTCATGGCAATCGCTGGCTCATGTGTGTCAAAGATGGAGAAGCGTTGTTCTCGGATCACCTCATCGCCTGAATCTACAACTTTATTGTACACCCGAAACGCCCGTAAGAGACACACTGGACGTCTGGCCGGCCTTGCCTCTCCTCGTTAGGGGCAATGATATGTCCTTATCAGCAAGCACGGACAATGTCATTGCAGCACTTGAGCAGAACAATCGCGTATGTGAAATCATCCTCTTGGGCCTTACGGGTTGGCAATTGGAAGAAGTCTTGGCACCAATGCAGGTGCCATTCCCGGAGTTGACAGATCTGCAGCTCTGGACCCATGATAAAACACCAATAGTCATTCCCGATTCGTTCTTGGATGGGTCTGCGCCTCGTCTGCGAATCTTCCGGTTGGATGGCATTCCGTTTCCCGGATTGCCAAAGCTGCTTTTGTCTGCTACTCACCTTGTTCAACTCTTGCTCACTAATATCCCTCATTCCGGGTACCTTTCACCTGAGGCGATTGTCGCCCCCCTCTCCGCGTTGCCCAACCTCGAAGTACTTTCCCTTGAACTCCAATCCCCTGAATCTCGCCCTGACTGGGGTCTGCCTCCACCAAAACGCTCCATCCTCCCTGCTCTCAACGTATTTTATTTCTCTGGGGTTACCGAATATCTAGAGGAACTCGTAACCCGCATCGACACCCCTCAACTCGACACAATGGATTTAACTTTCTTCAATCAAATCGATTTTGCCTGCCCACGACTCGCCCAATTTATCAATTGTACACCAATACTCAAGGCACTCGATGAAGCACATGTACAATTCACTGATGGCACCGCCAGCATCATATTTCGATACCGGACAAATGAGTCTGGCTACGGCGAACTTTTGATAAATATCCTCTGCAGAGAACCAGATTGGCAGCTTTCGTCCATCGAGCAGGTCTGTAACTCCTCTCTGCACCCCCTTTCCATGGTCGAGGACCTCTACATCGAGCATGAATATTCGGAACTAGTTTGGAAGGATGATGCCATCGAGAACACCCTATGGTTGCAACTCTTACTTCCATTTACCGCGGTGAAGAATCTCTACCTATCCAAGGATTTTGCGCCAGGTATCGCGGCCGCCCTGCAAGAGCTCGCCGGGGGAATAACAGAAGTGTTGTCCAGCCTGCAGAATATTTTCGTGGAGGGGCTTGAGCCTTCGGGGCCTTTCCAGAAAAACATTGGGCAGTTCGTTGCCGCGCGACAGCTCTCCGATTACCCTATCGCGATTTCTGACTGGGACAAAGACACCGACACCGACATGGAGTCAATGTGATGCAGCTGGTAAGTTACAGCCCATCCTCTCTACCTTTCACATTCATCTTGTGTCACTCCCTTTCTCTTAACCATCTACTGTACATTGTCCATGCTCTATCTGACACGTCCTCGCACACGTACTACCCGTACCCTCTCTACCAATGAATGTTTTATGTTTATTCGTACTGGTTTTGGAAATCAAACCTCTAACAAAGACGATCCTTCATGCCCAGAGGAAGGAGAGGTTCGTCCTTGGCACACGAAGCGGTCATGTAGCCTACCCAACAGATATGTGAGATAGGGCTACAATAAATGCTCTGGTTGAAGACTCGCTCAAGAAGAGCACGGGAAAGGGCTTTCGCCCGCGCCGAACCAGATTGTTGGGTAATCCTATAACATCCCTCATTCCGGGTACTTCTCACCCGAGGCGATAGTCACCGGTCTCTCCCGGGCACCGGTCTCAATATGCTTTCCCTTGGCTTTCGATCCCTTCAGTCTCACCCAGACTTGGAAAGCCGACATACATATCCCCCGACTCGCACTGTCCTACCCGCTCACGTATTCTGACTTCGCCAGGGGGGCCAGCGAATATTTAGAATATGTAGTGGCCCGCATCGATGCCCCTCTACTCAACTACTTCCATATAATTACATTCAATCAATTCACTTCTGACACCCCTCAACTTGACCAATTTATCGGTCGCACACCAACGCTGAAGGCGCACGATGAGGCACATTTGGCCATTGATGATGGCGCCGTCAAGGTCATTCTTCTATCACAGACAACGGGCCACCACCTGGGACTGCTCACTATAAAAATTTATTCGGAGAGCCACATTTTGAGCTTTCATCCCTGCCGCGGGTCAGTACCTCATCACTGCCTTCCCTTTCGATGGTGGAGAGCCTCTACGTCTATGAGAGTCAATACTTGCAATTAGATTGGGAAGACGAAATCCGAGTCGAGAACACCGAATGGTTGGACCTTTTGCGTCCATATACCGCTGTGAAGAATCTTTACCTATCCAAGGTATTTGGACCAGGAATCGTGCGCGCCCTGCAAGGGTTCGTTGCAGGAAGAACGGCAGTGGTGTTACCCACCTTACAAACTGTTTTCTTGGAGGGACTCCAGCCATCGGGTCCTGTCCAGGAAGACATTGGGCAGTTCGTTGCTGCGCGACAGCGCTCCGGTTATCCTTGCGCCGTTTCCGTCTGGAATGGCCCGGGCAGGTTCTAGAAGGTGGATGGTTGCTGCTGGATCCAAGGAGATTCGCTCAGCGGGAGGGAAGGAACCTAAAGCACGCAGTGCATGGTGGAATGCGGACATTGCAAGCAGGATACAGCGCTGTAGTCACGGTAACGTGCGTAGCGATATAAGGTACTTGTTGTTGATTTAGATCTCCCATTGGACCCATGTGGTTACCGAGAAATTACGCCATCTGGAGCGTGGTGCTCTTTGATGGCTCTGATGAGGGTGTGCTGAAGTCCGAGTCACTGATAGTGCTGCCGTGACCGGCCCCCCATCAACATGGGGCGTTGTGACCCGGGCCGCCATCCACATCCAGGGATGCACACGGGCATTTCCGGGATGCCGTGCGCTACCGTGATTGTAAGCACAAACTATTGTAGTCACCAATTCTTCTCGGTGGTTTCTTACCGACCGAATCTGTTATGTCCCAGGACCTTGCCCCCTCATCCTCCTCGTCTTCCAACTTCCAGTCTATTCTCAATGCCGCCTTGGAGTTATATGAGAAGAAGACGAATAACAAACTTCTCACTCATCCCCTCGCCGCCCAACTACAATCTTGCGACTCCCCCGCTGCTATTTTATCTGTCCTCCAAGATCTCATCCAGAAATTTGATCAACGTCGCCATAACGACGAGAGATTAGCAAATTGCCTCAAACCAACTGTGAACGTTATATACGCATTCTCCAGCACACTTGCCCAAGGTGTTGGTCTTGTTAGTCTCAATTGACTATCATCCTGGGATCAGTGATCCGATCGTCATTTCCCAGGTATTTTCACCTGCAAGTGTCGTCTTTGCAGGTATTGGCATCCTTCTTTTGGTCAGCATTATACTCGATCTCTCAGTATCGGCTATCATGACACTGGCATTTTTAGGCGGCTAAAGATGTAGATGCGAGCCAAGATATGCTCGTTGACATCTTTGTACGCATCGAGAACTTTTTCAAGCGACTCGAGTCATACACAGAAGTGACACCAACTGTTGCCATGACCGACGTGATCGTGAAGACAATGGCTGAAGTACTTTCCATCATCGCTACCGCCACAAAAGAGATCAAGCAAGGACGACCGAGTGTGTTAATCGACTGTTATTAACTGTTCTTGACTCATATTCTCCAGAAAAATTTGTGAAGAAGCTACTGGGGAGAAACGACATCGAGGACGCGCTAAAAAGGCTGGATTCACTCACCATAGAGGAAGCACGGATGGCGATTGCGGAAATCTTGAAGGTCACAAACAGGGTGGACAATAAAGTTACGGGTAGGCAAGATCCGTTTCTCTTGTCGTCCACAAATCCCTGAAAACGGGTATCAATAGATGTGACAGAAACTACAGCGAACCTCACGGAGAGCTTACAACAAGAGAACCTTCGGGAATGGCTCTCCCCTCCAGATCCCTCAATAAACCATAATATTGCACGGAAGGCCTACCACAAGGGAACAGCATCCTGGTTCTTCCAAGGGGCATTTTCAGAGAGTGGAAGTTGTCTCCTTCTCTTTTGTGGATCCATGGCAAGCGTATGTCCTCTTCCTCGCTAGTATTCCACACCACTGACATCTGTTTTCATAGCGGGATCAGGCAAAAGCGTCCTGTGGTATGTTATTTTCTGCTGTTGTTTCCGCCACCAACCCAAATTATCCTCTAGCTCTGGGATAATCGAAGACATCATGACACAGCGCGAGGCAGGGTCGGCTATTGTGACATATTTTTACTGTGACTTTCGCGACGAAGACAAGCAGAACTGCCGCAACCTCGTCCTTTCTATCATCTCGCAGTTATGCGCCCAGTCCAGTCTTTGTTGCGACACACTTTCTCGCGTTTATCGGGCACATGACAAGGGCTCACGAAAACCCAGTGACGAGACATTGACAAAATGCCTCATAGAGATGCTGTCACATCCAGTCCAAAGCCCCATTTACCTTATTGTAGATGCACTCGATGAGTGTCCTAACAATTCCGGCTTGCCGACCCCGAGAGAAGAGGTCCTCGAACTTGTCAAGAATCTTACTAGCTTGCGCCTCCCGAATCTGCATATTTGTGTCACAAGTCGACCCGAGATTGACATTCAAACTATCCTTGAGCCCTTGACATATCTCCCAGTGTCCCTACACAACCAAAGTGGGCAAAAAAAAGACATCGTGAATTACATCAACTCGATTGTTTATTCCGACATGAAGATGCGGA
>WTXE01000149.1:0-73648 GCA_022496225.1 Russula aff. rugulosa BPL654
CATCGTTTAAGGCACTTCGATATATCACGCTTCCTGATCGAGAAGGGCGCAGCCGTGTTCGCCTCGGATAAATATGGCCACACTCCACTCCACAATGCGGCGTATCAAGGGCATCTCCACGTCACGAAGTTCTTGCTGGAGTGTGGTGTCGACGTCGACATTCGGGGCGGATATGGAGAGACGGCACTGTTCCTGGCATCCAGGAACGGGAAGCTCGATGTTGTACGCTTCCTGATCGATCAAGGCGCAAGTATCCGTATTGGAGACAACAATAATTCGAATCCTCTGCACATCGCATCGCGCAAACGGTACCTCGACATCGTGCAGCTGATGATTGACACTGGCATTCCTGTTGACGTTCGGAACGGGAAAGAAACCCCGTTAGCATTGGCATCAAGCGAGGGTAGAGTTGAAGTCGGGAGCTTCCTCATCCACCGGGGGGCCGACCTGATTGTGCGGGACAACCAGAGCCAGGTCCCATTACACCTTGCCTCACAACACGGGCACTTTGACATGGCACGGCTGCTGCTAGACCACGGAGTTGATCCGAACATCAAGCGCAATGACTTCTGGAGCCCCTTACATCTGGCATCAGCCAATGGCCACCTCAAGGTCGTCGAGTTACTGGTCCAGGCGTGGCGCAAGTGTCGACGTATGCAATGACAAGCAAGAAACACCACTCTATCGAGCAGTAACGAATGGGAATGCCGCGATCGCCCGTCTCCTGATCGACCACGGAGCGACTGTGCATACTGCGGACAGCAACGGCTATACTCTATTGCATGCCGCGTCGCGACGTGGGCATCTCGGGGTTGTAAAGATGTTGCTTCGGCGTGGTGCTGATGTCGACGTGCTCAACGGGGCCGGTAGAAGTGCTGCCGAGTTGGCATCGGAGAATGACCAAGCTGAGGTTGCGAAGTTCATTTCTGAGTACAAAGAGAATCCAAATGCTCGAAACAAGTTACGATCTACGACACTGGACACAGTTGAGTACGGCGCGGATGACGATGGGAAAGACGAGGCAAAGGTTTCGTTGCACGCTGTTGCGGAGGAGGGGAACGTTAACACCTTGAAGTCGTTGCTCGAACTGGGAATGGATATCAACGCTCGCGATGCAGGTAACCGTACTCCGTTAGACAGAGCTGCGGCCAAGGGGAACATTGATGTCGTGCGGTTGCTCATCGAGCGGGGAGCAGAGGTAGATTCACGTGATAATTGGGGGTGGACCCCGCTACACCACTCATCACGATTTGAGCACCTCGAGGTCTCGCGGGTTCTTCTCGATCACGGCGCAAACGTGAACGCAAGGAAGGGGGACTATTGGACTCCGATGCACCTCTCAGCATTCAATGGATACCTCGAGATCGTGAAACTGTTACTTGAACGTGGCGCGGACATACATGCAATGAATGCCCAGGGAGAAACACCATACCAAGTGTCGCTGGGATATGGACATCGAGAGATTGCAGATCTACTCCGGACGAATGGCGCGGGAGAAAGGTTCGATGACACCCTTTTATGACCTGTAATAAATGTGTTGTCTGACTGGTGCTTCGATTTAGTCCTTAGAGTAAGCAAAGCCTGGAAGGAAGTACTGTATCTTCCACTGGCTTGTAGCTGTCATTCGCCTGTAGAATGTGATTCTATTGAGTTCCGGGCGCGGAACAATCTGAAACATTGGGTTGGTGATTACAACAGAAAGGTGCTAAATCTACCGACGAAGGGAGGGAGGGTTGCAGAAGGCGATGAACGATCTCTTTATCCTTATCTGCGGGTAACGTTTAACGAAGCGTGAGGCATCGGATCCGGATCCGCGATGACGTGGGGCGGAGAAGAACCCGCCGGGATCACGCGTCTGAACTCGAATTGTTGATCTCCCGTCGTCTTCCCTCGGACTACTCTTTCAGTATTGTTCCTCTCACGTTCAGGACGTTCAGGCGTCGATAAGAAGTTGGAAGTTGGAACGGCGTCGTCTGAACCCGGAAACGACGTCGACCACAACAACACGGAAGTCGGCAACGCTGCTCCTCACCGGCCTCACCAACGGAGCGCCATTTCTCTCGCAGAATCCTGGATGTTTGTCGGGAAGTGCCTGGGAACCATGAGCGTTTGAATTCCGTTTGGCACTGCTGGCTTTTGCTGGTGTCATCATGTCGAGCTGGACTTCACCAAATATATCTCCACCACTGGTTCACCCTCCGAGCCTCTACTCTCTTCAGCATCGGATTTCCAGGACGTCCAAAAATCCCTCGCCTTCTGTCTTACTACTAGACGCCCAGCCAAGTCGGACAACGTAGCTAGATTCCCTTCCATTCTCGATTCCCGCCCACCTCGAAGATTGGGACAGGCACAAGGGCATTAACTCGGAGGCCAGCTCCTCGTCTATGATAGTCGGACCACACTGGGATTGCTCCCGTTTCGATTGCGTACTTCTGCCAATCGGGGAACCTTACCTCGATCTGGGCCTATCATCGTCAAAGATATGCTATGCCCCAATCAAGCAATTTCACTAGCGCCCGGTCGGACTTGGTGCCGGAAAGCTTTCCTTTCGTCCTTGATAACTTCCCCATCACCACATCACATCAGGAAAGTTGGAAATCTGAGAGAGATCGGTCTACCGCTCTCTCTCAGATTTCCAACCTCCCTGATGTGTTATTGGCTCGCAAAGACGCAAAGACGCAGGCCGTCATAGTAAGCATATCCCCAAGTCGGTGCCTCCGAGTCGACCATCATCACGTTTAGTCCCGGAGTTGCTGGACCAAGACTTTTTTATTCAATCGGGCGAAGCGTCTCTCGACGACGATGACCCTCCGTGCGCCTGTGGAAAGCACGAAAAGGCCGCCACTCCAACGACGTGATACATCGAGCCCTGTTCTTCATACCGCCAGACTGCCCAACCAGCACGCCTGTGGCGTCTAGGAAGTGTTCGCTCGGGTGCGGCGGCTTCGGCTGGTGTCAACCCCTCGCTGGCGATGACGAGTGATCGAACCGACGCGGCATTAGGAGACGCGCGCAGAGGACGGACGATGTTCCAGTGCCACATGGATGTTTTGAAAGTGCTACTACCTTTATCCTACGTACACGCTATTTAGTTAGAATTGACAGGAGAATCTCCAACACCCTTTCACTAAACTTTCTAGAGCCGTAAAATCGGACGCGTTCAAACAGTTGCCTCGCTTCATCGATATGTGGGCCTGTCTGTCCTTCGAAAATATTACCTAGTAAGAATAAAAACTCGTCGACGATATAAGCAGGGTATTGTCCATCAAACTCCCAGCGACGTGACATGGCGATATCGAGAAGGAGATTTTGTGTGCCAAGCGAGTATTTGTGCTTGCTCCAGTCAGATGTAATGGCCCGAAAAGTGCCCGTGTATAGTGCAGAGTGAGATTCCCTTGATGAAGATGTGGATACCAGCTGCGAGAGGGAAAGGAAGAAAAGCTCGACTGTAAAGCCAAGCCCACCTCCATCATGCAAATCCTCCAGACGCCACAACTGTCGCTGCATCTCATCTCCTTGCAACCGGACCGGAAGGGGAATTTTGTCAAATTCTTCAGCAGCTCTTTGTATGCATCGGTATCCCCTTGTCCTCCAAGAATATTATGGAGTGTCAGGGCAGGCGAGCACATGCTCTTGAGCGTCTTCCCGGGGCATATAAATTGCAGTTTACGAGGATGGCGGAACAGTTCGACAAGGCGGCTGAAGGGATAGGTGCTTGATAATCGGAGTCGAAGTGGTCGTGAAAGCCAGGAAATTGGAGATGATCTGATCGTTGTTGATGGCATTTTGCACGTCAATTATCCCATAATCTACCCATTTAAGGCGGTCAGCTCCGATATTGATCTCTGAGATCAGAGATTCGTAGCCACTGAGGATTTCTTTTACTTCTTCTGCCGGGTCTTCTGTATTGGGTAGCGCGTCGTATAACTGAAATAAACAATCCTTGCTTTCTGAACAGTCTCATCGATCTTCTGAGCAGCTGCCAGGGCGTCCTTGTTGCCAGTGTCGTCTTCCTCGGCAAACAATTCCATTGCCCGTGTCGCACCATGCTGCACGACCTTGTCTGCCAGAATCGGTCGAATGGCCACGAGTGAAAGGCAAGTGCATCAGGAAAAACCTCTTTTCCTAACTTTAAATTTATTAGAGCCAGTAGATCTGACAATGATACCGTTAGCTAAAGTCACTAAAGCTGCTAATGATGCATAATCAGTTCTATTCGAAAGTCGGCTAGGAAAAGGAGGTATACTAGATAATAATAAGTTCTATCAAAAGTCGGTTAGGAAAAGTAGACAGACTAGATATATAATAAGTTCTATTCAAAGCCAGTTAGGAAAAGTAGGCCAGACTAGATACAAGGTACTACAGAGACATAATGTAAAGAGCACGTTTCCAACCCGCTGCTAATGTAGGGCCGGTAGCATCCGGATTTCAGTCTGCTTTACGATGACTTATTTGGCTTGGGCTGGGCCTTCGGGCCAGCGCTGCTGCCATTTCGTCTAGCTTTTGTTCAGCTGGTTTGTTGGCAGTTTAAGTGCGGACCATGCGGGTGTGGGTGGGCCGCATGATGTGTGTGATGGGGGAGTGCAGCACGTGGTGCGTGTGGGTGCAGGAAAGTCCCATGTGTGGTACTGTGCATGGAGCACAAGAGTGCACATAAACGCAGTGCAGGAGGGTGCAACATGGTGTATGGGGGTGCAGAAAGGTTCCGTGTGTGGTACACAACAGTGTGAGAATGTCACCGCCGGGTCTGTGCGCACAAGACGCAGTGGAGAATCACGTGTAAAGGAGGGATGGTTAGGGAGTCTACGGACTCAACCTGGAAAACGCTCGAAGCTCCCCTGGGGTTTGAGAGCTGAGCAGTGGGCTGCCACCTCCTTGATGACTCAAGGACGTCCCACTGAAGGAGGGGGAAATGGACGAGGTGAAAGGGGAGACAGCAAAGAGATTGCTATTGAGAGTGATACGACAGGAGATTCAACTTGTCTCTACAAGACAAGTGAGATCCTACTTATATACTACAAAGAATCCTGCCCAAAAGGGGTAATCAAACATGAGGCATACATGAGGCGTGCCACAAGGCACATCCAGGGCAGACATGAGGCCACCCTAATAACCACATCAGAATAGTCCATCAGAACGTCATAACACATGTCCATCAAGGCACGGAAACTTCCATCAGAACAATCCCAGAATAGACCAAACCAAACCTCAGCGCGCAAAGCAATCACAAGGCCCTCCATTGTGAGCGACTCCTGGGCTGAAATGCTGGCAGAATGCGTACTTCCCCAAGGCCGACGGTTTCACCACCTCCCGCCTAGGCTTGAAGCTGGCCTCAGCTTCATCAGAGCTCCCTTCATGAGGCGCGCGTGAGGGCCCCCGAGTAGAAGACGTCGCAACAGGGAACGTTCGAGGATTGGGCATGACTGGTGGGGACGCGAGGAGGAGGGTTTGCTAAGGGATGCCACCATGACAAAGGGGAACTTGGCAGGCACACGGGTTCCAGTGTGATATGTCTGGTGGTGCCGCTGCAAATCATGCTTGCGGGTGAACCTTTTCTCGCACACCCCACATTTGAAACGGTGGGAGTCATCATAGTTGTGTGTGCGGGCATGGAGGTCACGATTGTGCCTCCGACTGAAGGTGCGCATACAGTGGGGACAGGGTATGTCTTCTGTCCTCCAACCTCATCGTGGGTCTCGAGGTGGGCCTTCCAATAGTTTTGTCTGGTGAATGTTCGTGGGCACCAGGGGCAAGCGTATGGCCTATCAGCAGGGTCTCCCCATGTGTTGGGTACTGGCGAGAGGGTAGTTTCTTCCTCCTGGGCATCGGCAATGTCAGCGGCCCATTCTTCAATAAGGGTATCTCTTGGCCTAATGCATGGGGGCTCTGGGTCATCGTGTGGTAATCCAGGGGACTGGCGGTCAGCATCGGCTGCCCATTCTTCTGATGGCGTGGGGCTGCGAACATGGTATGAGGGGCTGTGGCTGTGGCGGTTGGACATCTTTTATGATCCGTAGGGGTGATGGAATGGACACCAGTTGTCGTGGCAATATGACACGTGTTCCCAGGCGTGGCTTTGGGGGAGTCGGCGACTGAAGAGATAATACCAATGACGGAAGGGCTGTGCAGGTCGGAACTCGAAGTGGGTGACGACAACTCTTCTGGTTGGGGAGGCGTGATGAAGTATGCAATGAGGGGTCGCTGTGGGGGTTTCGAGATGAGGGGCATCCAGTCCGAAGGATAGCTGCAATTAGTCTTGCTCTGGCCCTTTTATCCTTGAGGGGAAAGCGTCTATGATATTCCTTAATAAGTTCTGGGGCATGAACTTGATCCGAGGGCTCCCACGTGTTGTCACTTTCAGGGTACCCCTTCCATTTGATAAGGTATTGGAGCCTTCTAGCCTTGCCGTGACGCCGATGGTTTACCACACGTTCCACCTCATATTCTTCTTCCCCATCGATAAGGTCAGGTGGTGGCCGGGAGAAGTTGGGACCATGTGCTGTCGTCTCATGATAGGGTGATAAGAGAGATGCATGGAACACGTCATGAATTCCCCATGATGCCGGAAGCTTGATCTGATACGCCACCGGTGATACTTCTTTTACAACCTGGAATGGCCCGTAACGTTTTGGGGCAAGCTTGGTCTTCTGATGGCGGAGCTTCAGGTGGGTTGCTTCTAGCCAAACTTGGTTCCCGACCTGGAATTGTGATGGTATTGTCGACCTGATCTGGCCGTTTGTTGATGGCATCGATTGCCTGGGTCCTCTTCTCTTTGAGGAGTTCTATACGTCGTTGGGCTGCCTCGTTGTTGGCTGGTGGTGAGTCTTGAGGGGCTAGGTTCGGCTCGTATCCAAACAGGATGTCATTGGGCGATAAGCCCGTTGTCGCATTCTTGCGGTTTTATGTACCGCTGTTGCTATCGCCATCCAGTGTGTCCAATCTTCTGGGGACGCCGACGTAACCAAGCGGAGGTACTGCTCCACCCATTGGTTCTTCCGCTCTGATAAGCCGTCCGTCTGTGGGTGGAAGGCCGTGGAAAGATTTTGCTGGACGCCTAGCTTCTGGCTGAGCGCACGTCCGAAATGGGAGGTGAAGCGGGGGTCTCGGTCACTGATGACTTTGGTTGGGAGTCCAAACCACCGATAGACATGGTCCAGATACAACTGGGCAATCCCAGGGCCCGTAATCGTTGTTGCACATGGTAGGAAGATGGCTGCTCTAGAGCATCCATGGTCGACAATAGTGAGAATTGCGTCTTTGCCATTGTGAGTAGGGAGTCCTGTGATTAGATCCATGGCCACCCGTTGGAATGGGAGCGTGCCTTCTTCTGTGGGGATGCGAAAGAGGGGAATCTTCGCTTTGTGGGTTAGGATCTTATTTTGCTGACATGTTGCGCATCCTTTGACGTAGTCGGCAATCCATTGATTCATGCCTTCCCATTGTAGATGTTGTTTTGCCTTCCTGATTGTTTCATCCCTTCCTGGATGGCCTGCTGACGGGTGATCGTGGACTTGTGCCATAACCGCTCGTTTGGCATCCTCTGATATTGGCTTCCCTTTTGTCTGAAGCGCTGCGATTCTTGGCCTTATAAACCGTTCTGGTGGAATGACTACCACGTCGCGATTGTCCTCTTTGCCCTGGTCTACATCTGATGGTCGAGATAAGGCATCAGCAGGAACATTGGTTTTGCCTGGTATGTGTTGTATCTCATAGTCGTATTCTTGTAAGTCGGCATGCCATCGTGCTGTGCGTCGGTTTAGGTTTCGTGGCGACTTCCAGTACTGCAGGTTTGCGTGGTCAGTGAGGATCGTGAATGGCTCTTTTGTCCAGCCTAGGTAGGGTCGCCAGTGCCCCAGAGACTTCATGATGGCTAGTAGCTCCCGTTCATAGATGTCATAGTTGCGCTCCGTTGGTGTGAAGGTGTTAGAGTAGTAGGCAGTGGGGTGTAAAATTGGTTTGCGTCGTTTTGCTAGGGTGTGAGAATCGTGTTTACCCCTTTGCGAGAGTACGGCGCCCACGCCGTATGCCGATGCATCTGCTGACAGGTAGAACTTTTGATTGAAGTCGGGTTGGGTAAGAACTGGACTTGAACACATTCGTTCTTTGAGCTCGTTAAATGCATCTTCTTGGGCTTGTCCCCAGTCCCAGACTGTCGTTTTCTTTGTGAGGTCCAGTAGTGGGCGGGCGATTTTTGAGTAATCTTGGATGAAATAGCGATAATACCCTGTAAACCCTAGGAATTGGCGAATTTGGGTTGGGTTCTTTGGGCGTGCCCAGCTTTTGACACTTTCAACCTTCTTGGGATCCATTTTGAGGATGCCACGCCCTACGATTACCCCAAGGTAGTCAATTTCCTCCTGTTCGAATGCACATTTCTCCGGTTTGAGGTAGAGGTCATTCTCCTCTAGTTTGTCCAGGACCTGATGGGTATATTTGCGGTGTCGTGCGCGATGTTGCTCATCGGTTTCATTAGGGAGTGGTTTAGTGTGAATCGCGATGTCGTCCATATACACCGACATCCAACCTTGGGCAACTTCTCGGCGGAAGATGGTGTTCATCATCATCTGGAATGTGGCAGGGGAGTTGGTTAAACCAAAGAACATGACCGTCGGCTCGAATAGGCCTTCTGGTGTCAGAAAGGCAGCCTTCCATTCGTCGCCCTCCTTGATGCGAATATTATTGTAGCCCCATCGTACATCGAACTTGGTGAAGAGGGTGCAGCCGCTGAGCCGATCGATGGTGGCTGGAATGAGTGGGGATACATTGCGGTTCTTCTTCGTCCATTGGTTAATGGGGCGATAGTCCTGGACCGGGCGTAGTTTGCCATCTTTCTTCTTAATGAAGAAGAAGCTTGCTGCATAAGGGCTCCATGATTCTCGGATTGTACCTCGCTTCAAGTGTTCTGCAACAAACTTGTGCATCTCTTCCCTTTCTTTCAGGTTAAGGGGGATGAGTCGTCGCTGGCAGTGTGGATGGTGCATTGGGGAGGAGTTCGATGGCATGATCCCATACCGTGTGCTTTGGCAGTCGCTGTGATTGTTCTTCGCTGAATACCTTTTTGTGCCGCCGATACTCTTTTGGAATACTTGACGCGTCATCTGGTTTGGGCTCTCTTGGATATATTGTGACGCTGCCTGCGAAGTACTGAGTGGGCTGAGTTGGTCGGGGTATGTTGCGGGTGCGGGGTGTGAAGACGGCTTTCTTCGCATTCGGGGCTTTGAATATTATTGGCAGCTGAACGTGGTCGATCCATCCTTGCTTCCAGTCAATTTTGGGTTGCACGGCTGCGAACCATGGGTAGCCGAGTATTGCTTTATGCTCTCCAAGGTCTGACAGGAAGAATCGAAGGGGTGTCGTTATGGTTCCCGTGCGGACTTCCAGGTCGGTGTAATACTGCAGTTCGCCACTCTTGTTTTCTGTGCCATCGACATTGAACAGTTTGCGAGGTTGTCCCATTTGCTTAATCGGGAGTTTGAGCCATTTTGCGTAGGTGAGGTTCATAAAGTTTTCTGTTGCTCCCGAGTCGACTAGTGCAACTGCTTCGGTTCGCTTGGCAATTGAATGGATGTAGAACCGGACCGTCATCGACTTGCGTGCTGAAATTAAACATCCGTGCCTGCTGCACGAAGCAGGGCGGTCTTGACCAGGCGATCCTGCATCTGTTGGGCAACTTCACTGCGCGTGGCCTGTGGTTTCGGTGGGTGGTTTTGCTCAGCATCACTTTTAAGACCGTAGATTAGTCTGCGGAGCGTGGGGGCAAAGGTTTTGTATTGCTCTTCTTCGTTGATCTCTGGTTTTGGGTTGGCTGGCTTTTTGGTGTCTGGCATTCCTTGTTCGAGGCGCATTACATCGTCTGAGAATGGATGTGACAGGGGCGGTCTCAGGTCCTCTTCTGGTTCCTGGAAGCGTACTTGTTTCGGCGCCTCGCCCTCTGTTATTTGGTGCGGCATCCTTTCCGTAATTTCTGTAATTTCCTCTTTGGCCGGAGCATTTTCTAATCGTTGTTCGGCTTTTTGTTCCGCCAATTGCCGCTCTTGTTTCGTCCCCGCTTTACTTCCTGGAATATGGCACGTACTCGCTGTGTTGGGGTTTGCAGCTTCGTTTGCTGTGCCACAGCCTTTGCTACTGTTGCACTGGTTGCGCAGGGATTTCGTTTTGACCACTTCTTCTTTTGCTTCTAGGTGGCCTGGCGTGGGTTGTCCCCAGCGTCTCTTGTTCAGCAGGATTGGGATGGCATTTGCACCTGTTACTGGTGGTTTCTGGGCATCTGCGGCGTGTCCGAGTTCGCCTAACTGGTTTTGGTATGGTTCGCCTGATAGCCGTTGCCAATTGCCAGTCAGCTGTTGCTGCTCTACATATTGTGCTTTGTTTTGGGTTGGTCGCTTTGGTTGGCGCATGGGGCAGTGGACCGTTGTCCGCTTCTGATCCCTTAAGGGGCGTTGCCAGCCTTCTTCTGAATTGGCGCATCTTTTAGTAAGGCCCATATAATCAGGTGGTCAGGTATTGGCTGTATGCGTGTTCTGATAAAACCTCGAACGCATTTGTGGCTCTTGCTTTCATGTAGCGGCTCATTGTGGAGGCATCCGTAGCCCTTGTTTCCTCTCTATGGACTGGTGTAAAGGCATTTACAGCCCTCGCTCTTCCAGAGCGGTTCATTGTAGAGGCACTGATTGCCCTCGCTCCTTCTGAGCGGAATGCAGTACGTTGCATTTGCATAGCACGGTCTTGTCCTAAGTTACCAAGACCGTCTTGAATAAGGAAGTTGAATCTAATGTCACCGCCGGGTCTGTGCGCACAAGACGCAGTGGAGAATTGCGTGTAAAGGAGGATGGTTAGGGAGTCTACGGACTCAACCTGGAAAACGCTCGAAGCTCCCCTGGGGTTTGAGAGCTGAGCAGTGGGCTGCCACCTCCTTGATGACTCAAGGACGTCCCACTGAAGGAGGGGGAAATGGACGAGGTGAAAGGGGAGACAGCAAAGAGATTGCTATTGAGGGTGATACGACAGGAGATTCAACTTGTCTCTACAAGACAAGTGAGATCCTACTTATATACTACAAAGAATCCTACCCTAAAGGGGTAATCAAACATGAGGCATACATGAGGCGTGCCACAAGGCACATCCAGGGCAGACATGAGGCCACCCTAATAACCACATCAGAATAGTCCATCAGAACATCACAACACATGTCCATCAAGGCACGGAAACTTCCATCAGAACAATCCCAGAATAGACCAAACCAAACCTCAACGCGCAAAGCAATCACAAGGCCCTCCATTGTGAGCGACTCCTGGGCTGAAATGCTGGCAGAATGCGTACTTCCCCAAGGCCGACGGTTTCAGCTTGACCGATCGGATCGCCGTGCACGGGGACGAGGGGCGTTTTGACAAGCACTTGCATCGCACATCACGCGCCGACCCTCACTCACCCTCTCTTGGAGCCACTTGAGCCACCCATGTGATGCCAGTTTCCGTGCCTCTATCAGCTGGCGTGCAACGTTTTATGCATTCCCGGTAAGTTTTTGTTTTGGCAATATTAATTCATGCAACTCTCTGACACGCTAGACTCCAACCCGACACAATTCGCAACCCGACACAATTCGAACACTCATGTTCATCAAGAAGCGTCTCCATCTCAAGAATGCCAGGGCCAAAGCTACTCAGGCTGTCAGGCCGCTCAGGCGTTAGACCGTGCGCCAGGCGACCACACTCATCACCACCACCACTGAATTTTGGTATTATCTTGCAGTCACACTCGTGGGTGCGCCCACCCCTCACTACCACCACCTCCGACTTGTCGCGCAGCGCACCCACCCTCACTTCCACCACCTCCGAGTCTTGCACGCTCGCGCAGCGCACCCACCCTCACTATCCCTACCACCGAATCTTGCAGTCACACTCGCCACTTGGACTTTCACCTCATTTTCTATTAGTTACTAGTACACTACGGTAATACTTGACTATTGAATACATGAATCAGCAGTGTGAATGTGTGATTCATATGTGTGATACACCGTCTACTGTTGACTACCGTCATATGTTCATCTTCAGCCCGCTCCGTCTCCGTTAAGGGCCCCTCTGATAAAGGTGGACGATGGTGGACAGAGGTTCCGTTTCCATCAAACGACCGTCCAACACTATGGACATACCCGTAGTACGGTACGGCGTGCATCCCTAAAGTCTGTAGGTATTGGAAAAGTATTTGTCGCATTTGTCAAATTTTGGAAAATATTTGCTGTGTTTGTAAAATTTCAACTAGAATTTTCTACACTTGTTATATTTGAACATATTTTTCTGTGTTTCTCAAATTTGGGTAATATTTTCTGCATTTTTCAAATATGAATAATATATTTTTCATTTTAAAATTTGGAAAATGTTTTTGGCCCTTTGCAAATTTTTTTAGGACCTTTGCAAAGTTTTGTCAAATTTGATTGGAAGCTTTTTCCAGATGTAATTAGAGATACAGTTCAGACAGCAAACCTGTCTGGTTATGGATACAATTTAGACAGCAAACCTGTCTGATTAGAAATACAGTTTAGACAGCAAACCTGTCTAGTTAGAGATACACTTTAGACAGCAAACCTATCTAGTTAGAGATACAATATAGACAGCAAACCTGTCTAGTTAGGAATACAGTTTAGACAGCAAACCTGTCTGGTTAGAGATACAATTTAGATAGCAGACCTGTCTGATTAAAATACAGTTTAGACAACAAACCTGTCTTGTTAGAGATACAGTTTAAATAGCAAACCTGTTTGATCAGGAATACAGTTTAAACTGCAAAACCTTTCTTGGTTTGAATACAGTTTAGACAGCAAACCTGTTTGGTTTAAATATATTTTGATAGCAAACAGTTAGCATACAGTTTTTTTAGTAATAGAGTTATAAGTACAAATGATATTTATTACTAAGGTATTAAGAATTGATTTGTAATGGATTGTAGCTTTCAAACAAGCCCAATACCATTGAGATTGGCCTTAAAATAAATGAGATATGATTATAAACTATTTGAATTTAGAGTAGCCATTTGTAGCAGAAGTAAAGTTGTTAGCAATCTAAACATACTTGTGTGAATAGATATAATTAGACTCTAATAGAGCCTATCATTACTAATCAATCAGATGAGCCAATCTTTCAGTATTTTCTTATCTTTGAATTTAGATTTTCTTAAATAATATTTGATCTAATGATTGGATTGTGGAGACTAGCTATGAGGGCTTTCGCTGCTTCGGCGAGATCCATTTCCCGCTGTGCAGACGCGACCAAAATTGGGGTGGGTGCGAGGGGCGACACAACGGCGGCCCCTGGCACAACGTGCGTGGGGCGTATGACATTCTGTACTGTAATGCCTCCGTAGCTTGCAATGGAAGCATCTAACTTGTGAGGTGGCCTGGGGGACGCTGTTGGCGATGGGTACCGACGGGGGTGGAGGGACGACCCATGCTGGAGCTTGCTCTGTGTCGAAGAGGGCTGGTTGATGGCTGGGCCCGTGGGGGTTCCCTGCCGAATAGTCTGCGACCCGAGGCCCTTTATCAAGAATGTTAGGTGAGCTCACTGGGATGCCTCCTTCTCGAGCGGACCGCTTGGAATCAGTAGGGGAGTGGGGAGTATAGGGCGTCCACCAGTGCTGGGTTTTACAAAAATGGGAAATAACTGGATGGGGAGTAGGGGGGCACTGCATAAGTGGCAATTCAGGGAGGGCGACCTGGAGCTCTGTTTGCTCAATGATTTGGGGCAGCATTTCGTAAGGGTAGTGGCCGGTGGAGATTGAGTTTTCTCAGATGAGTCTTTGAACAAAGGGAGGAGTCTGGTCTGTACTTTGGCATTTGTCAGGTGCTCTTTAAGGGCTTCGACGTTGTTGGCGAAGTCCTTGATTAATTTGGTATGTTTGATTTGTTCCTCCTGAAAGGCCTCTACCAGTTGGACTATTCTTTCATTCTCCTTTTCAGAGCCTTGAGCTTGTCATAGCTGGCCCTGAAGCGGTACACATCAGCCATTACCCGGGGTCTCCTAATCGGAAGATGGCGACATTAATAGCCCAATTGAATGGATGGTCCAAGTAAAGCTCTTCCAGATCAGAATCATCTATAAGGGAGTTATCCAGGACATTATAGGCTTTACGGGCAACGAGGTCGCCTCATACACTGCATGATCCCTTTTGGTTGTTCAAGGATTATGGGTTCTCCGTCGGACAAGGCGTATCGGAGATAAGGAAGTTCGAAGTTGTGGCCGTTTTCGTCAGTGGCCATGACTTTTGGGATTGCTTCGACATTGGGGCGTGTGAACCACGGTGGGTCAGGCGGGCCATCAGAATCAGTACCCATATGAAGTAATATACCCGAGGTCCGCAATGTCATCTAAGACCGAGTTAGTGAGTAAGGCTCGTGCCAACAGGATTTCTTCTGTGACATGGATGTACAGCTCTCGATAGTGGTGGCTTGGTCCTCGTTCAGAGGTGACTCTTTCAGGAATACGGTAGTCGTTATCTTGATGGTCTTTGGGTTCGGCGGATGGATCCACGGGTCTTCAACGGGTTCTTCCTTTTTCTTTTTCTGGTTCCTTCCCTTTGCCTGGGACTGGTGATGGCAAGCGAAAAGCCTCGTAGCGGGCAACGAGTTTGGGGGTAGAATGTAAAGATTTCTTGTAAGGATTCTTGCCACTTCTTCAGCGACAAAATAGAAGTAGGCGTCTTCCGAGGGCAGTGACAACTTCGGCAGGGGATCTTTGAGCAAACTCGGGAGTAGAAATACTAGTGAGGGGGGCTCTCCAGGAGTAGAGCGACACTTTTTGCTGGGCATGTTCCTTTCATTGGTGACCATGCGTGCCCTTCTTATAATTTTGGTTGTCCTGTTTTGAACTGTGCGACTAGTTTGGAAGCATGGATATTTTCTTTGGGTTTCCAAGTGTCGTGAGCGGGAGAGTACCCTTTCCACCGAACCTGGTACTGTCACTGTTTCTTCTTCCCGAAGAGTCTTGTTCCGACAATTTCTTCTACTTCCCATTCTTGTTCCCTATCAATGAGTTCGGGTGGCGGTTCAATAAAGTTTGTCCCATATTTGGGAGTTTCCTTAAAGAGGGATAAATAGGATGCATGAAAGACATTATGAATCTTCCATGATGGCGAAAGCTCTAGTTGGTATGCCACATGGCTCAGAACCTTGGAAATTTTAAAGGGTCCATATCTCTTGGGTCGGAGCTTGTGTGTCGGTGTGGGTAGTGCAGAGGTTCTTGGCATCTAGCCATACTTGTTCTCCTTCCTTGTACGACCTAAAAGCGATGTCTTTTGAGAGAAGCATCTGAGAATGGAGGATAGCTTCTTGTGCTCGTTTTCGAACATTGGAAAAAACCTTCTTCCGTTCTTCTAGAGCTGGAACCTTCTGATGGGCTTCAGAGATTGATTGAGGGGTCACCCCAATAAGTAATTCAAAAGGGGGATTTTGGTGGTGTGCGATGGTCGGGAGTTAATCGAAAATTGGGCCAAAGGTAACCACCTAGCCCAATCAGTCTGTTGTTCATTACAGAAGATCCTTAGATAGGTTTCTAAGGTTTGATTGGTTCTTTCAGACTGCCCATCTGTTTGGGGATGATAGGCAGTGCTGATATTTTGTTGGATACCTATCTCGGTACAGATATTTCTGGCAAACTGAGACGTCAGCCGTGGGTCACAATCAGAGATAATCTTCTTTGGGACGCCATAATGGGGAAAGATCTGTTTGAAATAAATCTTGGCTAACTCTTCAGTCCCCATGGTCTCTTTGCAGGGAATAAACATGACTGCTTTGGAACAATCATAATCGGTGATAGTAAGGATGAAATCATATCCCAAGGAAGGGGGTAGTTTTGTGATCCAATCCATTGCTATCGTCTCGAAAGGGTGTGCTCCGTTAGTTGGAGTAATTGGGTGGAGTGGTGGCTTCTGAGAGTTCGTGTTCAATTTATTTTGCTGACAAGTCCTGCACCCTTTAACATACTGTTGGATATAATCTTTGAGTCTCGGCCACCAAAATTTCCGGCGGACTGAGAAGTAAGTGGTTGCTGTGCTAGGATGTCCTGCTATGGGATGGTCATGGTGTTCCTTGAGTACCTTGTGTTTTTACAGGGTCTGTGAGGATTGCTGTTTGTCCATCCTTCTGCCACCCGCTTTCTGTCTTCTCCCATTTATGAGTCTTTTGAAGTCGGGCGAACTCTTGGTTATTTTCTTCCTAAGAGCTTCGTACTACATTATCTAGCACTATAGATCTAGTGAGATCGCTGTCTTGACTGACATGAGAGTCCAGTGAAAGGACCTGCCGCTGTCTCTTCCATCATGGCATTCCTCATAGGGAGGCTCATCATGTTTGAGCGAGAGAACATGGCTTGAATAGTGCCTTCAGGTCCGGTCACCAGAACCGAAATTTGACCGAAACCAGACCGGACTGTAACCGAGGTAACCGGACTGTCGTCACGATCTCACCAAAATAGATTATTCATTGGTCTCAGTTTCATCACATGTCAAACTGTTTGTAACCGCGCAAGACCAGTCACAACCGGTCTCTTCCCTCTTCTATCTTATCTTACCTTACCTTGGTGTCTATGCAACTACTTTCTCATTTCGGTATCACACAGGAGATGTGAGTCTGACTAGTGTCACAAGGACCTCACGTGGCACAAATGGAGCATACCTCACAGCCATCTGCCCAGGCTGATGATGACAATGACCTCAAGGCTGCCATCAAAGCCAGCCTTCGCGAAGCCAACACCCAAAGCCAGGTGCACCTACTGACCCTGCATCTCATGGAGGCCATGTCATTATTGGTTCCACCGAGGATATTCAAGCCCCTGATGGCTGCGTCGTAAAGCCTGAGGGCCACAAGTACCTGTGGGGCGTCGTGGAAGGTGTGTAATTTCCTATGTTCTGTTTACCTGCCTGTGAATTGACACTCATGCAGTGGAGAATAAGAATCACTGTATTTTCTGCAAGCTGCACTCATTGCTCATCCGCACATTCATCAAGTCTGTCGCTCCGTACTTGTGAGCCCTCATATGAACGACCATCCAACTTCAGCCATACTGTTGCTCTGAGTTTAGTTGCCCTCTAGAGATACTCGTCGCCCAGATACGCACTCTTCATAACCTGGTGCCGAAGTCTCTGCGAGCGTTGGCATTTTGTGGCTTCTCTACATATCACACCTCAATGCTTTTGCTGTCCTCGATCTCAATATTTCAGTTCTATTGTTCCAAGGCTGCCGGCGAGACTGCTGTCCAAGATGGATCCCCACTGCCACTGCCATTCGACCTTGTCCAATGTTTGGACATGAAGACAAGTTCTCACCAATATGCTATGTGTGATCTCACCTACAGCCCCCTTTGTGCGTGCCGATAGCCCCAAATGCGTTGCGCTCACTCTCGGCGTGCAGCACAACTCATCTAACTAGAATGGTCAGGTCGACTATCACGCAACAACAATGACAGCACCATCATCAAAGTCCTTTGGCTTGGCAATAATGGCAGTTCTTCATCAGGAACTGATGTCTGTCCACATTGAGGCCTTTGCACCCTCATTCCTCTTGCACAAGGGCACATCCCCCCTATCTGCTACATGTCCAGGCAGCTCCTGTACTGTCTGTGCTACCTGCGCTCCCAATTTCTCTCTCGATGCCTGGACTAGAACGTGAGTCTTCAATTGTACCTGTCCTGACTTCTATTTACGCTCCTCAGCAATCAAAGGACGGGTTCAGTAACTGTAGGTCCTTGTTTGCCTAGTCCCTACACACAACCAGTCAATCAATACCTACTTTCACCACAATTTACACACAAGTGTCGAGAATCGTCACCTCATTTTTGTTGCAGTGTCTCTCTGCCTTAAATGCGCAGCACTTCTTCGCCACCATCACTCTGTCCTGGCATCCGCTCAACCGTCCTTTCTCCTCCCACCAAGTCAGAGAAGGTTCGCCGCTGTTTGAACCGCTTGAACCTCCATGGAGATGTTCAAGTCCGACATCGATGGTATTCACAAGCTTGTATGTGCAGCCACCGCTCCCACTGCAACCGTTGCAACTGTGGGCAACTCTCATGAAGCAGAAGGAGCGCCTTGTCGAACTTAATGCAGGAGGACGAGATATGCAAGCCCCAACTCTCGCTCACCTTTGCCCAGCGAAAGCTAGTCATCTCAGTTGCGGTCTTACACATCTACCCCATCATGTTCTTTCCTTTCTCCGCCACCTCATGGCAACACCACAGGGTCCGACTCTAGGCTTGAAAGCCCCTACAGGTCAAGTGAAATTCCTACCTACTCAAACACATTCACTCCTACCTCGTATAGCCAAGATTCTTCACTGAGATGTGGGCGACATCTCTGCCACATTTGGGACTTCTCATTTCTTTTTTCACGAGCATACATGGTCACGACGCTCAAGGACGGCAGCGAGATTCATATCTACAGCTTCGGTGATTCCTCCTCGGACAAACAGCCAACGCATGTCACGACGTTGCACCTCCCTCCACCCCACGATGATTGCCTCCTGGAGCTTACCAGTGTACGAGCGGCTGACAAGTCACGACGGGACTTAACGCCACCATTCCTGTACCTGCCTCTTCTGATCCTGGCGCGCTGCTGAGCGTACCAACTGACTCAAGCATAGAAGTACATCGTATGGGTGCTGAGATGGCGACGGTCTATCACAAGTGGGATGGAGTTTGACGCGGCATCATATATAATGCTATTAGTTGGTTATCTTGGCCTGTATAGTAAATTGTATATAGGCAAATAGAACCGGTTATGACCAGTTTATCACTGGTCATAACCATGACTGGTCAGAATCAGTTAAGTTAAGGTCACAGACCGCTGTTGACCAGTCTGCAGTGTTCAGTCTTGGTTTTGGGAATATCAATCAAATGTGGACCGGTCCCGGTCTTGGTTATTTGAAAATGAGCCAAAAAACCGGACCGGATCTGAAGGCACTAGGCTCGAAGAGCTTCGATGAAAAGGGAAGATGGAAGGGGAGTAACGCCTTTGTTATTGTCCTTTCCGTCATCGTAGTCTGGTTGTTGTGACAGGGCATCTGCTTTATTTAGTGGTCCAGGCCGATGGTGGATTTCAAGGTTGTAGTCAGCCGGGTAAGAATGTACCTGGCCACTCGTCGGTTAACCTTTTGAGGGTGTCGGTAGTGTAAAAGGTTGCGCGGTCCACAAATACTTGAACTGGGAATTGTGTGCGGCTGAGTAGGTGTCGCCAGTAGGTAAGTCCAAATATGAGATCTAAGAATTCCTTGTCCCAAATGTCGTAGTTGCGTTCTGCTTCATTGAGAGTCCTAGAGGCATATCCAATGGCTCTCCTTTGCCCACTCATCCTTTTGAAACAGAGCAGCCCCACTCCATAATCTGAAGCGTCGGTTTCTAATTTGAATGGTTTAGTTTTGTCTGTGGACAAAAGGATTGGGTCTTTGGTGATTTGATAAATGAGGTTGTTTAAGGATCGGTGGCAGGCCTTGGTCCATTCAAATTGTACCCCTTTCTTCAGTAGATCATAGAGAGGTCTTGCCAATTGAGCGTAGTCTTGAATGAAGGCCCTTTGGTATCCCAAGACTCCTAATATTTGTCGTACTTGTTTGATGGATTTCAGTTCGCAAGGCCAATTGGAGATTCCTCCAATTTTGCTTGGATCGACCATGAGTGGTTCTGTTGGTGACCAAGAACCCAAGGAATCCGATCTGTTCCTTCTCGAATTCACATTTTGACATTTTAAGGAAGTAGGAGTGCCGATCAAGGACTTCTAAGAATTCATAGGTGATCTGTTGATGGAGTTTTCTCCCTTTTTCGGTGTCCTCTGTTCCGATAGCTACATCATCCATATAATTGGAGAAGTTATTCGGATACAGTACTCTGCTTGAGTGGAACGAGATCTTGGTTCATGGCACATTGAAAGATAGAAGGTGCATTGCAGAATCCAAAAGGTCATGACTGTAGGAACAAATTTCCAAATGGGGTTTGAAGGCAGCCTTGTATTGGTCTTCTTTCGCGATGCGAATATGTTATAACTGGCCGAATGTTGAATTTTGAGAACAAGTGGTGTTTAGACAGCTTCTCCAGTTTCATATGAAGGTTAGAAAGTGGGTAAAAGTCCTTCTTAGTGATTCATTAAGGCACCAATAGTTGATAACCATGTGTAACTCCTTTCCATCCTTTTTCGGTATAAAAAAGATCAGTGATACATAGGATGACATCCTATGATGGATGTAGCCTTTTGCTAAGTCTTCGTCTAGAGATTGACGCAGAACTTCTGTTTCCCTTTGTTTAGCGGCTAGACTTTACAGTCCAACTGTGTGGTGCATCTTCTTTGAAGGTTATGTGCAGTCTTCTTCATGGGTAGGTGGTAGCCTTTCGGCTTCCGCTTCAGAGAACACCTTCCAGTGTCTTTTATACTGTGGTGGCAAGTTTCTTCCAAGAGTTTGTCTTTTTCTAGATTTGCTTCGGCAGCCCACTGCTGTGCAAAGGCAGTTTTACGAAGGCAGATCTTCTTGTCTCATTCCCATACCCTTTTGCAGTGTTCCATAGCTGGGTTGGAGTGATCATTATTTGTGAAAGGTGGTTGACTCCTCCATCGTTCCAGTTAATGGTAGGGTTGAAGAGTCGTAGGAATGGGTATCCTAGGACAATTCGATCTTGTCCCAGGTCCGTGATAAAGAAGTCCATTTCTTGTGCGACTTTGCCCAATTGACCTTGAGTTGGCATTTGCGGATGATCTGACCAGCCTTGTTGTGGTGCCATCAATGTTGAGAATGTTTCTAGATTCTTGAGTTCTTTTGTGGGCGATCGTAGTTTAACTACTGCCCTTGGATCGAGAAAATTTTCTGTAGCTTCACTGTCAATGAGAGCTCCTTTGGTCTTTAATGTCGTAGAGAGAACTAGCTTTATTTCAAAGCATTTCATTAATAGCGGACATTCGACATATTGATAGCGCCTGTGCTGCGACCATAAACAAGGGCGATTCTAAAAATCCGGATCTTCGAGCATGGCCTGGAGGAGGGCATCTCTTCCTTTGTCATTCAGGGCTTGTACCTTCCTGGCCAAGTCCTTGGTTTCATTTAATTTGGTCGGAGCTTCTTCAGTCACGGCAGATTGTCTCCCAGCCTTGGGAGGCTTGGAGTGTATTTCAGAGGAGCTCCTTCTTTGTCGGGACAATTGGTTTTCATATGTCCCTGTTTGTGACATTTGAAACACTGTCCTTCTTGTTTGAGGCATTGTTGTTCTTCACTACTGAAGCATTTTCTTCCCTTTTGGGCGTCCACTTGAGCAGCGTCTACTTGCATGGCATTGTCATCCTTCTTCTTTCGTCCGAATAGCTTTTTGGCTTTTTGTTGCCATTCTGAACTTCGAAAGGGATTGCTAGTTGCCTTCTACGGCTTCTTTGAAAATTTTTATGTTTCTGACTTCTCGGCGTGCCCTTTTCTTCCCAGTCATCAAGGGTTTCGAGCCCAGTCATCGCGTCTAAGAATCGCAATTCGCAGGCCTTTCTTGAGACCATTGCAGAATTTTTCGATAGCTCCCACCTTTGTTCTAGAAATCTCACCACATTTGAGAAGGTTCTCAAACTTGGCAATATAGTCGTCAATTTATCTCCGTCCATTTCGAGTCATCCTAAGTCACAGCGAGCTTGTTCAATGTAGCTTGTGTAGGCATAGTTATTCATAAAGGCTTCTTTCAGATCTTTCCAAAGAATTTCTTCAGTTTTGACTATTGGGTCGGATCTTCTATTAACCTTCTCCCTGAGTTGGATGGCTTGGTTGTAAACCCAGTCCTCGACTTTGGTTCCTTTGAGGAGCCCAAGAAAGAGTGTGCATCGCCAATAGGGGCTTTTCATAACAGCACTTTTTTCATTGGTCATCAAGAACAAATTGAAGGCATTCATAAAGGTTTGAGTTTAGTGTGATCACTGTCAAAGTTGTCAAGGAGGTGCCTTTGAGAGCTCCATCGAGTTTGATAGCATTGGAGATCAGTTGGGTTGCATCATGGGTAGTGGTAGCGGTTTCGGTAGTGGTGCGCACTTTAATGGGTCGGGGGGTTGGATTGATCGACACTGGTCTCAGTTTGGCAGCTGAGGGAAGTGTGGTTGGCATGTAGTGGGCGCGTTCCCCACTATACTCCAGTTCTTCAGCAACCTCTTTAAGGAGGGGAGGCGTTCAAATTGTTCTGCCAAGACCTCAGTTTGTTCCGGGTTAGTATCGATAAAATCATCGTCTTCCAGTTCTTGTTGTGGTTCTTCCTTGGCTTGGGTGCTAGCTGACTCAGCTCTTTCCCTTGTTTGAGAAAAGCTTGCTCCGGCCATTGCCTTTGGGGTTAGAGCTTCTTCTTTGCGTCCATCCTATTCCAGGTTAGTCTCCCCTGGGGTGATTTCCTTACTGGCTTGAGTCCAGTATCCTAGGAATTTGGGGGAGCTGTCCCATTCGAGCCAGTACCATTTGTTGTTTATAAATTCCACGGGGTACCACATTTGTTCATCTATAGCGTGGTAAGTTGCAGGAGGGATGGATCCACCTGTTCATGCTGGTGGTTGCATCTATTGCCCTTTATTAACAATGTTTTGTGGTAGGTTGGGTTTTGTTTGTACGTGGACTCGTCTGGGGTTTCCACCATCCAAGTTGATATTGATTTCTTGGAACATAATTCGGGTTTCTTGTGCACAAAGTAAGCTTCACTAATGTTACGCTCTGTGGGGCGTTCGGCCGGTAGGCAAATATTTCGGAGCAGCAAGAAGTTCTAAGTCAACTTTGATAGTCAATTAACAGGCGACTTGTCTTGGAGATAACTTTAGATGCCGATAAATGGGTATGCCCGACAAAGAAGCGTTAAGTTGCTTCTTGGATGTTACGCTCTGTGGGGTGTTTGGCTGGTAGGCAGGTATTATAGTGCAGCAAGAGGTTCTAAGTCGACTTTGATAGCCGGTTAACGGGCGACTTGTCTCGGAGATAGCTTTGGATGCCGATAAACGGGTATGTCTGACAAAGGAGTATTAAGATACTTCTTGGACATGATGGATTCTATAGAAGAAGGTTAGTTCTTCGCGAAGTAACAGTTTAGAGGCTTTCCCCTCTTCGTGGGTTTGAGGTGAAGAGGAAAGGAGGCTTCAGACTATGACTGACTGCGAGGAGATTGGGAGTGCTTCGCACACCAATCCGACACAGTTAAGTTGCACAGGATTGATTTAGTGAAGCTTAAGGCTTTCACCATTGTACTAGAGCCTATTTATACAGTTTGTACTACCCGAATCAAGAAACCCTAAATAAGCGATATTGTGGACGCCTCTACTCACCCCTTTAGGCCTTAGGGACCACATGGCACCAAAGAGTCCGGGTTAGCTACTGTATGGGAAGCATGGCCCATAGAGAGTCCCAAAACGCGTATAGTACTCAAACTGTACAGTAATGGAAGCCAACCAGTCCCAGAATGTATAGTAGGCGGAACTAGACTGTACCTTAACATACTACCAAAGCTTGTGTTGAACCCGCACCTGGGATTGCCGCTTTGTGATAGAGTGTAAAAGGTAATACGAAAGGAAACCACAACGGGACACGAATCACTGAGACATACCGAAACAGTAGAGTAGACGACGGACAAGGCGTGGGTTATATCCACATTCTTAACCTTGACAGTCCGCATCTAAGAACAGAAGAGATCGGGATCAATAACGTATTCGAGACGAGTCACAGAATGAAACCAAATCGAGCACACAGACATAAAGAGCAGTTCGGAATCAAACTCTATGGAGAGAAGACGCATTGCGATCACGTCGTTAGTGTGGAGAAGCTTGTCAAGCTCCTCCCTGTCCAGGTCCCCGGGAGTACGTAACATTGGACGTGATGGGTTCTGATGAAGAAGGTTAGTTCTTCGCGGAGTGATGGTTTAGAGGCTTTCCCCTCTTAGTGGGTTTGAGATAAAGAGGAAAGGGAGGCTTCGGACTATGACTGACCGCAAGACAATTGGAGGACCAATTTGTCACACAGTTGAGTAGCACAGGGTTGATTTAGTGAAGCTTAACTGAAGGCTTTCACCATCATACTAGAGACTATTTATACAACTGGTACTACCCGAATCAAGAAACACTAAATAAGCGATATTGTGGACACCTCTACTCACCCCTTTAGGCCTTATGAACCACATGGCACCAAAGAGTCCGGGTTAGCTACTATATGGGAAGCATGGCCCATAGAGAGTCCCAAAACACGTATAGTACTCAAACTGTATCATAATGGAAGCCGACCAGTCCCAAACTGTATAGTAGGCAGAACTAGACTGTACCTTAATATTCTACCAAAGCTTGTGTTGAACCTGCACCTGGGATTGCCGCTTTGTGATGGAATATAAAAGGTAACAAGAAAGGGAGTCACAATGGGACACGAATCACTGAGACATACTGAAACAATATAGTAGACATACAAGGGTGGGTTGAGCTCCACTTCCTTGATGTCGACAGTCCACATCTACGAGTCAAAGAGATCGGGATCAACGGCATATTCGAGACGAGTCACGGAATGAAGCCAAATAGAACACACTGCCATACAAAGCAGCTCACAGTCAAATCCTAGAGACAGAAGCTGAATCGAGATTATGCTGTTAGTGTGGAGAAGCCTGTCAAGTTCCTCCCTATCCTCCGGAGGGCGTAACAACATTCACATGTGTTCATATTTGCTCACCCCTGGTTTATATACTTACAATAGGTTATGGGCCCTGTCCAAGCCGCTAATACCACTGCAAGCCCCAGTAGTTCATTTGCTTAATTATCAGCTACAATTAGTACCACTTTTTCACCAAAGAACCCACTGGCTGACATGTCTACCCTTACATCACCACTGCCCACCGCTACTTCCACCACCATTGAAAAACTTCCAGCCAATATCCCATGCCTCGAGTCCAACAGCTCCAACTGGGCCATTTTCAAGATGCACTTCAGTAACACCATAAAGGTGACACATCGTTGGGCATACTTCACTGAACTTAGCCCAAATCCCAATCCTATCAATCCTACCAAGCCTACTTCAGACGAGGCCACCAAAATCATCCAATGGGAATTCGAGGATTCTGTTGCCAGTTACCTTCTCTCGCAAAGGCTTCCCGACACCACTGAAATGTGTCTCACCAACTGCACCACCATCAAGGAGTGTTGGAACCTGGTCACCAAGGAGTACCAGGCCAAGAGCAGTCCTTACACTTCCTCAACACTCTCGCGTGGCATTTCAAACTCCGCAAACTTTACAACAACTTGGCGCATCACGTGTCCCGTAAGAGAAGTTTGGCGCGTTATGTTTTAGTTAGTTTATTTGTACTAGTTTACTTAAAAATAAAACATGGTTATCTTATCATTATCAGATCCACCATTCACAATGAGTGGATTGTGGATGGGCATTGCTCATGCAAGGGAAACACGTCGCGACGCGTCTTTACAGCACCCCCTTATTCCCCTGTTTCCCCTGCCCAAATGTCGTCGCCTGTGCCCACTCCTGTCAACGCTCCCATAATGCCGGCTGATGCCGGGCCTGATTCCCCGCTCCGAGCGTTCAGAGGCATTACTTATGACTGGGAAGGAAAGGGCTATAACCTCGAATGGGAATCCAGGGCCGAGTTCGAGCGCTGGCTTACAAATGAGCAACAGGCCTTAGGAATTGAAATTCGGCGAAGCAAGACTCGGCACTCCAAAGTGCAGGGACAGCACGTTTACCTAACATGCGAGACCTTCCGTTGTGCGCGTAACCAACTTGGAGGGGTTAAGCCTTATGTGAAAAAAATGGCGCGGGAAAGAAAGATCGAGAGCAAGCGGATCGAGGGGGGGTGTCTCTGTCTTGTTGAAATTAAGACGTACCCCCATACCGAAACCATATTGGGCAAATACAATCACGATCATTCCCACCCCACGGCAAAGATAATTTGAAGTACATCCGGATCCGGGTTGCCACGCGTGAACTGATAGAGGCCTGGGTGCATTATGGGGTGACTGATCAAGAGATTGTGAGTGATCCCCTCTTTAATCATGACTGATCTAACTTATCACTCTCAGAAAAAGAAGATCCGCACTTGGTTTAGTGCATATGAATGGGATCACTACATAACCAATGGAGAGATTTGCAGGATCAGGAAGGAAGTCGAAAGGGCTGATATCCGATTAGATGCGAACGATGCCCACTCAACTCAGATCTGGGTTAACAAGCTTCAATCGCAGGGGACCTTCGTGTATTACAAGGATAAGCGAGACCCGCCTCCTGAGGGATTGGATCTAACTGACAATCTATTCATGCTGTGTATTCAATCTAAGTTCCAGATGGAAGCATACGTGCGCCTTGGTAACGGATTCCTTGGCATTGATGCAATCCATAACGTCACTCAATACAAGGGAATATTATTATTTACTTTGATGGCGCGGGATAATTGGGGCCATGGTATGTGATAAAATCTCGTAAATATTTTATTTAATTCGGTTATGAAGGTGTACTCAGGCACACAACCTGGCTGAAGAATTGGATGGCCACCCGATCACTTAATGGCAAGATGCCATTTGAGACACTTTATGGCTGGCCTTCTGATTTGTCTTCGCTCCGCATGTGGGATTGTCCTGTATGGGTGCACAACTCAAGTGGTTCTAAGTTGAGCATCTGAGCATGTGAGGCATGCTGGCTCAGAGCCGACACAGACTCCAAGGTGCACCACATCTTCTATCCCAGCCCTGGGAATGTAAATGTTAAGTGTATTGTCTATTTTGGAATGTTAGCACAGCTCAAGAGGGAGGAGGAAAATGCACCAGGTGTGAGCAGCGAGCAAGCTGTCATCCCAGTCAGTCCCTCAACATTGCCAGCAGCAGACCCAGATATGCCCAGCCTCAAGAAAGAAGAAGAGGAAGAGAAAGAATAGTCAATTGTGCTTTAAAGTCCAGTCCAGTCCCAGTCTTTTTCCTTTTTGGAAAGGACCAGGACCGGGACTGGTCTAATTTGTGTGGCCAAGGCCAATGAACTGGAACCGGACCTCTTTGGACCGGTTCCTATCGGTTGGCATGCGGTCCTAAGATCAGTCTCAACTGGTCTACTTTTGGATCTGTTATGAACTGATCTCAACCAGTTCTTGTGCAGTCTGGACCAGTCTTTTTTATAAAACATTTGTTATTCTATACTATCTGTAGGTAGGGAAAACAAGTATTCTAAGTCCAAACTAACCCTAAACACTCTCCCACATGCATAACAACTGAGCACATTAGTATTATGCCTGCACAGCATGTGACCAGCTCGTGCAGCGCAAGAAGCGCACGAGACTCACTACTCAAGCAGCACGAAAAAGATGTGGTGGCAAGGTGAGTAGCACGGGAACGACACGGTAAGAGATGTGGTGGCGAGGTGAACAGCATGGGAATGACATGGTAAGAGATGTGGTGTGGTGTGGTGAGTTGAACAACTTGAACAGTGCAGGAATGACTTAGTGAGAGACGCAATAGTGAGTCAAGCAACTTGAGTGAGAGACATGCACCAGAAAGGATGGGGTGGTGCAAAACATGTGTACTGAACAGCAAGTCAGCAATATGCGGTAAGGGACGTGAAGGTACGAACATTGAACAATGGCAGAGAGGGACCTTAGATGTAAGAGGTCAAATGGTAACAGAAGAGGTTGGGGAAAGTGAAGGATAGGGACGATAGAAAAAGATATATTCTTGCGTCAATTGAAGAATACAATGCTGAAGTTGCTCAACATGTGAGGCCAAACAGCATTGAAAGAGTGTTGGGAGAAGAGAAGGACAGGGACGATAGAGGAAGATATATTCTTGTGTCAATTGGAGAATACAATGCTGAAGTTGCTCAACGTGTGAGGCCAAATGACGTTGAAAGAGTGTTGGGAGAAGGGAAGGATAGGAACAACAGAGGAAGATATATTCTTGCATCAATTGGAGAATACGATGCTGAAGTTGCTCAACGTGTGAGGCCAAACGACATTGAAAGAGTGTCGGGAGAAGGGAAGGATAGGGACAACAGAGGAAGATATATTCTTGCATCAATTGGAGAATATGATGCTGAAGTTGCTCAGCGCATGAGGCCAAATGGCGTTGAAAGAGTGTTGGGAGAAGGGAAGGATAGGGACAACAGAGAGAGATATATTCTTGTGTCAATTGAAGAATATGATGCTGAACTTGCTCAGCGCATGAGGCCAAATGGCATTGAAAGAGGTTGAGCAGTGTCAGGAAAAGAGAAGGACTGAAACAATAGAGAAAGACATCTTCTTGCGTCAATTGGAGAATACGATGCTGAACTTGCTCAGCATGTGAGGCCAAATGGCATTGGAAGAGGTTGAGCAGTGGGGAAGGAAGGACTGGAATGATAGAGAAAGACATATTCTTGCGTCAATTGGAGAATACGATGCTGAACTTGCTCAGCATGAGGCCAAATGGCATTGGAAGAGGTTGAGCAGTGTCGGGAGAAGAGAAGGACTGGAATGATAGAGAAAGACATATTCCTGCATTAATTGAAGAATACAATGCATAGGGCCGTTGCATATTTCACTTATAAGATTATAAGACTTGGCACAGGCGAGGACAAGGAATGGGTGCTTGAAATGGATGGCACTGATGTGTTTAGATGAATGATATCAAGGGAGCCCATGTGGCAATCATGAAAAAACTTCACAATGTTATCGAATTTGATGGTTCATATGATACTGGACTGCCTCCTACTTTGCAATGTAGTGTGGGATCATAATGGCAATGCAGCACATATGTCAGTGAACAGTAAAGTATGTCTAAGGTCTACTATGTGTATAAATATGTCTATTTATTGATAACAAACTCGTTTTCACCTTTCTTGAATTCACACTCCTGAACATCATGCTCAAGTATTTCACAATAGTTATCCAGATTTACTTTCATGAGAGTTTAAAGAAGCGATGTCTATGATCCTGCCACGCCATGCAAACTTCATCAATTGTAACTCCTCAAATCGCTTGGTATCCAGCGATGCCCGTCGATCATCAGCAGTCTGCTTACTTGCAGAGAAAAGCTGCTTACAGGCAACTGAAGAGGCTTGACAGGAAAGGACGTCGAGGGCGATTCGGGCAAGTGTAGGATAGAGTTGAGCATGATTCTAAATGTAGGGAGAATCAATACAGTATACAATCGGAAGAAGACAACTGGACAATCTTACCTGCCACCATTTAACGATGTCTGTGTCTTTTGTGACATCAGCAGGTAACTCCTTCAGATAAGGCCATAGTTCAGATGCCCATCCCTCCTCACTGTCTTGTGTAACACGCCTGAGGCAAAACCGATTAAACTCTGACAAAACATCACCCTGGCTTGGGGCAGAAATTCCAGCAATGTTCATACATGACGACTGTGCGATGGCGGAGACAGCAGGTTTGGCTCCAGATTGGGTCAGATAGTACTTCTCCATCTATGTAGTGAGAATTAACATGTGTGCTGTTTGAGAAAAGTTAAGCGCGGCTCACTGTGGTCTCCAGTATCTTCTGTGCTTCCTCTTGCCAGTTCTTCGCATCCATGTTACCCACCTCGATTTCCTTCGCTTGCTCTTCTGCACCATTCCATGCCATCTTGATATATTCAAGTTTGTAATAAGGATGAAGGGCTGCAAATTTTACACAGTAGCATAAGCTCAGAGATGAAAGATCCAAAGATCGCTTACCCAGTGCTAGAACATAGCTAGGCTTCTCATCAAATTTTGAATAGTACTTTTGTAACTTAACAAGGCCCTTATTAATCGCACCGAAGTATATAGCAAACCATGAGTCATCGTATTTGGCCTCCCATGCAGTCTGTAACGCTTCAATTGCAGAGAGCGTGCACCACAATGTCGGGAGCCATTCATACGAGAAGCAGTGCTGCAATGCACAAGAGTCCTAATAACTAGTCATTTCCTTAGGGTTTAGATTGTGTTCAAAGCGACGAACCTTTAATATGTCTCGGGCATCCTTCATTCATTCCCAGTCTGCATTCGCAAGTTGAAATGCACTCCAGGGGATCTTCTTCACAACTCGCCCATTATGGCATACCATTGTGATAGGACCATATAAGGCATCAGCTGCTCTAAGAAAAAGATCAATAGACTGTTCAAATCAGAAGTTAGTTGGAGATCAGCAAGAGCGATACGAGCTTGACCAGCTCCGCAAATTCTGAAGATACTGTATGCCAAGGTGACAGTGCTGAAAAGTCGATGAAAAATGGCATACACTATGTAACAAAAAGATATTAGAACCATTCGGGTTTACCTGATGTAGCTAAATGCACGTTTCAACATATTGTAGGCGGATCCCCATCGAACATTACTGTGGAGGGGAATTCAGAGTGGTTCATCAATCCCACAGTTGGTTTGAACCTTTTGAAGTATTCAATTCACTGTCCAGAGGCCTGAATCTTATAAAGGTGTGTTTCAGCAAGACGATGGAGACCAAAAAAAAAAAAGATACCTTATAGCAATTGTGTGCACAGCAGCAATCACATCTAACGACCCTCTGAGCACATGGTTGTCATACAAATCTGGGTCGTATTCCAAATGGTGTTGCATTCTCTACCGCGGCATCTTGGTAATGTGGCTCATCATGTCCACATTGGCAAGATTGATGACATGTTCAAGACATCTTGTCAACGCATGTTGTTAGTACCATAGTTGTCAAACATGGAGGAACTGAACAACTTACGGAAGTTGATTGTCAGCTGCACTTCACAGTTTGTACTGTCTTCGAGCATGTAGTGATTCAATAGTTTTACATGTTGCAGTGTTATTAGAGGCGTTATCGAGCATGACTGTGTATAGCTTAAAAATGTTGGGTGAGTCACAAGGACAAACAATCAGTTGTGACTTTACCTTTGATTTGCCTGTGCTACAGATCCTCATGCGGTCACACAATCCAACAAAGTATCGCCCCAGGTTCCAGTCGCTATGTTCCCTGAAATTGTCTGGAATCCGACTACCTCTGAACGCATACTCCACTTTTCTTTGTCCACCTTGATCCAGTGGGCTGTTATACCAAGATACGATGCTTTTGTATCATCGACAGTCCAGCCATCTGCAGTTGATAATATTCTCCCCGATGCATTCTAGTCCCTTATTCAGACACACTTTGGATTGCTTCTGACCCTCCCCCTACTCACATGTATCTTGTCTTTTAACTCAGTCAGCCACTTTATAGACTCATTGTGGATATACTTTGTGACATTGTGCATACTCAGCAGGTCAAGAGTCATTGCCTTGGCCTCATTGCGACAAGGCAGTTGCGAAAAGCAGTATTATTTGTGACTGCCAGTGCCTAAAGAATCAGCATCAGCATCAGCCTCTTGAATATTTTGGTCTTGTCAATCCTATGCACACCACGCACCTGGTCATTACAAGCGACAAATTGTGTGACTGCCTACAAAACACCCTCTCAGTAAACTCAATAGGTCCTTTTTTTGCCTTGAGCATCCTATCAAGTTTCCTTGTTGCATTGCCTTGGATTGTTCTTTTCTTCTGGAGTTTTTTCCACAGGTCCGAGGCAGTGCATGATGGTTCTCCGGTATGTCCCATCTTTGCACCGCTGCTTGTATATTGGATAATGTGTTTGTATATGCACCGACAACTTGATGTACTGCCTGTTTTGAAGACGTCCCGCTTTCCTTGCTATTTTATCAAGTCAGCATCGACTCTATAATCTCGTAAGTGACCAGTTCTCTGCAACAAAAAACCACTAATATTGACTTGCAAATAAGGCACCATCGACCCTTTGCCATCTCGCAGACATCATTTGTCTTAAACTTCACAACTACTATGTCCAAGAAGATTGTCAAAAGGTCCTTTGTAGATTCCTTTTTTACTCCAAGTGGTGCAGCAATTTTGACATGATGATGGCCCTCAAGATTATCTCCCTGCAATGTAGGTAAGCAACACGTATCGCACTATTACATTGAGCTTACCGCATCCCGTTGTGCTGTGCCATAATTCTTTTCCTCTGATTCTATAACCTCAATATAAATCATTTTGAGCTCGTTGTCCACCTCCTTATCCACATTTTTCTTTTCCTTCTTCTGATGGCACCACTTGGATGCTACATCAAAGCTGTCCATGCTTGGAGTGGAGTCAGAGAATGCAGACACGAAACACTTTCGGCAATTCTTAACCTTGATTGCCACCTTGAGAATGGCCTTCAAGTAAGCTTTTGAGCCCCTATTTCTTTTACCAGTAGTTTTAGATTTTGTCATCACAGATTCTAAAGTAATGAATGTGAAAAGTGCCTGCCAGTGAAGTGTCACACAAGTTATGAAAAAGTGTTCACTGCACCGGCACTTGTTGTGTAGTGTTTGTGTTTAAGTCTCACACATTTTTTGGAGTGGTTGGGGAATTATTACATTGTGCTGCTATGTAAATGTTGTATAGATGGTGGATGGTGCTCTGAAAGAAGACCGAAGGTCTAGTTTAAGACCAGTTTTAACACGGTTCAGACCATTTTGGAAATAAGAATTTTTCTATTAAACCAGAACTGGTAATAACAGAAAAAGGGAAGGACCGGGACCGAGGGACTGGTCCATACCGGTCCAAGTCCGATCTGGTCCCTGATCTTTTTCTGATCCATGAGACTGAACCTTGAAACACTAATAGCCGAAGTCGCAGCCCCCTCAATCATGCCGCTCAGAGTGCATCCAGAAGCCATTATGAATCATCCACAAATTGCAGGCTGGAAAAGGTGTCACCCTCATACACAGCAACTTCCTCAGATTGCCAATCGTCATGCAAATATCCAAGTCCTTAGCCACAGAGCCAGAGGAAACAGGAGGAGTGTGGACCGTTGGACTTGAGGATTTGAAGGCCTTGAACAGATTTTCTTGGCTGAGACCACTAATGCAGAGGCACTAGAGTCCCAGACACTAGCTGTGGCCAAGCGCCATCCTGACTGGCTGTGGTGGGAGAAGGCCATCCTGGAGGAACTGGCCATGCTGAAGGCTGCCAGCACTTGGATGCTTGAGGAAACACCATCAGGAGCAAATATCATCGGCTCCAAGTGGGTGTTTAAGGCAAAAAAGAATGCAGCAGGCATCATCACCTGCTTTAAGGCCAGGCTAGTGGCACAGGGTTTTAGTCAAATTGATGGCATTGATTATGATGACACTTATGCACCTATGGCCCAACTAGCATCCTCCTAAGCCATTATCTCCATGGCAAACAAACTTTGTCTTGAGTTGCACCAGGTAGACATTAAGGGAGCGTATTTGAATGGAGAGTTGAACGACAACAAGGTATTGTACATGCACCATCCACCTGGTTACAAACCACATGATACAGGCAACTGTGTGTTGCATCTGAAAAGACCAATTATGGCCTTAAGCAGTTCAAATGTTGCTGGTACCAGAAACTGTTCTCAATTTTTTATTCTCTCAGATTTCTCAAGTGCTCAATTGATCAGGCTGTCTTCTACAAGCTGGACAAGCCCAAAAATGAGGTCACCGTCATCATAGTGCACGTGGATGACTGCACCATCACCACCAGCACCCTGCACCTCATCGACAATTTCAAGCCAGGCTACGTGAGCACATTGAGGTTACAGACCTCGGTGAGCTGCACTGAATGCTTAGCATCAATATCAAGTGAGACAGGGACATGCACACCATTCATCTCTCACAGTGTGCATACATCGACTCCATTCTGTGCTGCTACAACTTTGACAAGTTGAAGCCATTTTCCACTCCTATGGACCCCTCCATTCACCTCACGATGGAGCAGGCCCCACAGAGTGCAGCTGAGGCTGTGATCATATGCAATAAGCCATATCATGAGGCCGTCAGCGCTCTCAACTGGACAGCCTTTGCCATCTGTCCTGATATCGCATTCACTGTCGCCACTGTCACCCACTTCACCTCAAACCCTGGAATGGCACACTAGGAAGCCATTAAGTGGATTTTCCATTACTTAGCAGACATGTGTGACCTCTGACTGTCATATGGAGAGACTAGGCAAGCCCTTGAGGGATATGCAGACGCAAATGGCAGCATTAACAAAGACAGGTGTGCCATATCTGGCTACGCATTCCTCATTGATGGTGACGCTGTGTCCTGGTCTTCCAAGTGGCAAGAAATAGTCTTGCTCTCCACGATAGAGAGTGAGTATATAGCAGCGACGCATGGCATGAAGGAAGCGCTGTGGCTCCTCAACCTTCTCTCTGAAATATTTGAGCCCATCACTGCACCGACCACTCTCTTCTCCAACAACCAATCAGTCATAGCCCTCACCCGTGATCATCAGTATCACACATGCACCAAACACATTGACATGTGCTATCATTTCATTTGTTGGGTCATTGAACAAGACTCCTTGCATCTCCCAGAAAGTGGACAGATATCATACCATAGTTGACACTGCCACTCTTGTCAAGCTGTCATCCCAGCTTTAAATAGAGTGCCCATTTCCCATAGATATATTCTGATAGAGTCCCTGTCTGGCTCCTCAGCTCTCGTGCAGTATCGCCCTGAGACTGAGGTGAGCCAGACACTTTACTTACAGTTTACTCCATATACTTACATAGCATAGATTGTCCCTCATCAGGTGAATAGATAGTTCTTGTGCAGTATTGCCCCGATATTGAGATTGTTCCTCATCAGGACATTCACAGGTGTCTGCTTTTGCTCACCCTCAGTTCATATACCTACAATATCTAGTTAGGAATACAGTTTAGACAGCAAACCTGTCTAGTTAGAGATACAGTTTAGACAGCAAACCTGTCAAGTTAGAAATACAGTTTAGACAGCAAACCTGTCAGGTTAGAAATACAGTTTAGACAGCAAACCTGTCTAGTTAGAGATACAGACATCGTTAAATTGTGGCAGGTAAGATTGTCCAGTTGTCTTCTTTCGATTGTATACTGTATTGATTCTCCCTACATTTAGGATCATGCTTAACTCTATCCTACACTTGCCTGAATTGCCCTCAATGTTCTTTTCTGTCAAGCCTCTTCAGTCACTTGCAAGTGGCTTTTCTCTGCAAGCAGACTGCTGATGATCAACAAGCATCACTGGGTATCAAGCGATTTGAGAAGTTACAATTGATGAAGTTTGCATGGCATGGCAGGATCATAGACATTGCTTCTTTAAACTCTCATGAAGTTGAGATGGTAGATCTGGATGACTATCATGAAATGCTTGAGCATGATGTTCGGGAGTGTGAATTCGAGAAAGGCGAAAATGAGTTTGTTATTAATGAATAGACATATTCATACACATAGTAGACCTTAGACATACTTTACCGTTCACTGACATATGTGCTGCATTGCCATCATGATCCCACACTACATTGCAAAGCAGGACGTGGTCCAGTACCATTTGAACCATCAAATTCGATGACATTGTGAAGTTCTTTCATGATTGCCACACGGACTCCCTTGATATCGTCCATCTAGACACATCAGTGCCATTCATTTCAAGCATCCATTTCTTGTCTCCGCCTGTGCCAAGTCTTATGATCTCATGAGTGAAATATGCGATGGCCCTATGCATTGTATCCTTCAATTGATGCAGAAATATGTTTTTCTCTATTGTACCCAGTCCTTCTCTTCTCCTGACACTGCTCAACCTCTTCCAATACCATTTGGGCCTCACGCACTGAGCAAGTTCAGCATCGTATTCTCCAATTGACACAAGAATATGTCTTTCTCTATTGTTTCAGTCCTTCTCTTCTCCTGATATCGCTCAACCTCTTCCAATGCTGTTTGGCCTCACACGCTGAGCAACTTCAGCGTCATATTCTCCAATTGATGCAAGAATATATCTTTCTCTGTCATCCCTATCCTTCCCTTCTCCCGACACTCTTTTAACATTGTTTGGCCTCACGCGCTGAGCAACTTCAGCATCATATTCTCCAATTGACACAAGAAAATGGCTTTGTCTATCGTTCCTATCCTTCACTTTCCCCAACCTCTTCCGATACCATTCGACCTCTTACATCTAAGGCCCCTCTCTGCCATTGTCCAATGTTCATACCTTCACGTTCCTTATCGCATATTGCTGACTTGCTGTTTAGTACACACATTTTGCATCACCCCTCCCTTTCCGATGCATGTCTCTCACTCGAGTTGCTTGACTCGCTATCGCATCTTTCACCAAGTCATTCCTGCACTGCTCAAGTTGTTCAACTCGCCACCACACACCACGTCTCTTACCATGTCGTTCCCACACTGCTCACCTTGCCACTGCATCTTTCCCATGCTGCTTGAGTTGTGAGTCTCACACACTTCTTGCACTGCACAAGCTGGTCACATGCTGTGCAGGCATAATACTGATGTGCTCAGTTGTTATGCATGTGGAAGAGTGTTTAGGGTTGGTTTGGACTTAGAATACTTGTTTTTCCTACCTACAGATAGTACAGAATAACAAATGTTTTATAAAAAAGACTGGTTCAGACTACACAAGAACTGGTTGAGACCAGTTCATAACAGGTCCAAAAGTAGACCAGTTAAGACTGGTCTTAGGACCACATGCAGACAGTCCTTTCAATTCCTCACGAACCTCGCGTGGCATTTGAACTCCGCAAACCTTACGGCAACTTGGCGCATCACGTGTCCCATAAGAGAAGTTTGGCGCGTTATTTTAGTTAGTTTATTTGTACAAGTTTACTTAAAAAAATCAAATAAAACATGTTTATCTTATCAGATACACTGTCCACGATGAGTGCATTGTGGATGGGCAATGTTCGTGCAAGGGAAACACGTCGCGACGCGTCTTTACAGCACCCCTTCCCCCATTATATTCCCCTGTTCCCCTGCCCGAATGTCGTTGCCTGCGCCCACTGCTGTCAACGTTCCCGTAATGTCGGCTGATGCCGAGCCTGATCCCACCCACCCAACTAGCACTTGGCCAATGCGCACCTTGTATGGCCTCCGCGCCACAATCAACCGCCGCCGCTACCAGCACTGACATTGACTCCACCAGCTTCAGTTGTGCTGGCAGCACTCTCGCAATTTCCGCCTGCTCCACAGCGATTTCAACTTGCACAGCAGGGTGCAGCCTCACTCGCCAGTTCACTCCCATCTCAATGCTCTGCGCTCTTCGTGTCATCGCCGCGCCGTGATCTGTTGCATTTGACAGTCGCGCCAGCACCTTCTTTAGCCATCAAGACACCGCCGCGCGCCGCAGAGGCATTTCTGCAGGCACGGACAACACTTTCTCCAGCACCAGCACCAGCACTATCTGAGCGAGTAGGCACCACCTAGAAGCAGTCCCAGTCCCAGCGGCACGGCAGCGCACATATCTGCAGCTGACAGACGCCTTCGCACTGGTTGTGCTAAGCTCGGAGCGCATTTCCAAGACGCGCGGACCAGTGCAAGACATGGGCAAAGCTGTATTAACAAGACAGGAATGCCTGGCACTACAGCTACCAGTCCGAGCACCCTGGTACACGCACCATGTTTGTGCACACCTCTGCGGACCGCATACGAGGCGACCATCATCGCTCGCACCCTCCGACGCGTTTATAGGCCCCGCAGCAGCATGCGCGATGGCGCCAGCGACGGCCAAATACCATGTGGCCAGCCTTCGAGTTTGCTTCCCCACCGTCCCCTGCGAACGCCACTCCCTGTCCGCATCACTCCCCTTGTCTGTGCTGCCCCCACATGTCTCATTCCCCCTACCCATACAATCCCTATCATTTCCACCCCCTTCTGGCCCCTCTGGCTCAGCCGATGTATTCTCATTTCCTCATATTATCGCTTTTCGACACCAAATGTAATTTAGCTTAGATAATATGTTAGTGAGAATATTTACTTCAACAAAAAAAATTTGTCTAAGGACGTGCGCGTGACTTGGCCGAGCCCCGGGAATTTGGAATTCGGTTACATCCGAGGAAGAGTCGTGAGGAATCTCGCCAACTCATGCAGACCGATAGGAACTGGTTCAAAGAGGTTCGGTTCCGGTTCATTGGCTCTGGCCACACAAATTAGACCGGTTCCGGTTCTGGTCCTTTCCAAAAAAAGGAAAAAGACCAGGACCAGACTGGACTTTGAAGCACTAGTCATACTGTATGCTCAAGATTGAACAAAGCATCTCCTTGCAGATGGAGTTGAATGATGATAAGAGATGAAAGGATCAATCTAAGTTCAACGCTACGTTGTGGACAATAGGGATTGAAGGGGGTTCAGTCTGGTTTTGCTAGGAACTACCTGTATTGCACAGAAGAATGAGCCTGAAGGGCAAGTCTCTCTACAAGAGTCCTTATATACAAGGTAGGGTCTAGGGTTTACTAAGTATGAGTTGCCATGAGTCATGACATGAGTCATAACATGAGTTGTCAACAAGGTAATCAAGGTAATAGCAGGGTAATAGTACATGAGTTGGGGCATGAGTTGATTGAGACTGAAATGTTCATTAAATGATGTAAATGATCGAGTAAGTGAAATGAAGAAAATGAGTCAAAGGTAAGGCTGTTTCATGACATTACCCCCTTGTTAGAGTCCTTTTGGCCATTTTCTTAGACCTGTCGTACAGTGTGAATTGTCAATCGACAGAGTAACTGTATTCAGAGATAGTAGGCTTGGTCCATTGAAACTTGACAAACTTTTTGCTCAATGCAATACTGATGTAGGTTGTGGCAGTCTTCTTTCCAATGTCCCCATCCTTGGCAGAGAAGACATTAACGAAGCATACTGCAAGCTGTTGCATCATGGGACAGTTTTCAACACCATTCACATTTTTCTTCGTAGGATAAAGGTTCAATGTTGTGATTGAGTAGCATTTCTCAATTAAAGCAGGACCCTTACTTGCAGCATATGCAAGTTCCTTGATATCTGTGTTCTTGGAGATACATGACTGATTGTTCTGAGGTTGAGACACAGATGCTGCATTTTCCTTGAAGCTTTCTTTGTAAGTTTGTCACAAACTTACTGCACTACACAACCTATTTGTTTGTGTTTTTCTTTGATTCTATAAGTTTCATGAACTCATGAAGAGGCAGACATCCTTTGGCAGCATGATTCTTCTGAACAAGTTTCTAACAATATACAGTTGTTTATAAATGTCCATTGTAAGTTTTCCATTTCTTGCCCTATACGTTTTCCTTTTCCCTTGCCTTTTTTTGTGTGTTACCGAGCATTCTGCTGAACTTTACCAGTTTTGACTCCTTATAGATGTCTGTATTGTTGCCATCATTAAGGATCTCAATGCTTGAGCCCTCAGCATCATTCCTATTGTTGTTCAGTATAGCATCATCTCTATCCAATGTATTGGGTTCATCAAAAACTGCTGCTACAAATGAAAGGTTAGATTCATGAGCTGTCATCGCAAATGGTAGGAGTGTTCCAGAAGTTTGGCTGAAAGGATAATTAACGAACTTGCCATAAGTATTGTTCTTTCTTTTTGAGATTTTGTATGTTAGCTCTTGCTTCACATTTTTTGACAGCATTTAAAAGGGTTTCCTTGCACTAGAGCTGTTCGGAATGAATATAAGCAGTTATATAATGCTTATGTAATCATTTCAAATTCTAGTGGTGAAAAAAGTAAAAGCTTGCCAATAAAGTTTTATAACTTAGAAATCTTATTTAAAACAATAAAAAAAAAATTCTTCTCTACTTAAGTCCTACTAATTATTTTTAAAAACTGTCTACAAGTATCTATAGAGGAGACTCTGGCCTATTACTCTTCAGAGTCAGAATTTCTATTTTTTGTGTTGTGGAGGAGAGAAGGAGGCTGAGGCAAATGGCAGGATTTGCTGAATAAAGGGGTGTCAGTTCCTGATAACACCTACCTTAGGTGAAGTACAGGGCAGTGAACACCTTATGCCCACCAGAAATCATATACATTCTACATAGTGCATGCATACTAATCAGTACGAATGGTTGCATGGCAGGCATTGACAGTGGTAAGTGTAGCTATAGTGTTAATATACAAATACTGGGCCTTAATTTTGACTTGACAGCAGGCTGAGACAAAAAATAATATGTACTACTTATGCTAGGCAAAGAAATTAAGAATATTCATGAGAGTGAATGAAGATTCAAGAAATGTATCAAGACTGTATTTTTAATGATACATATTTGCTGTAGAAACTGTATCTTTAAATTACATATGTATTGTTGTGGAAACTGTATTTCTAATCACATATGTTTTGCTGTAAAAACTGTACTTTTTTTGACACCAATTGTTGTTCTTTTTTGGGACTGCATCGGTGTTGTAGTAGCATGGGTATACCTTTTTAACCCCTACTATTGGGTTGGCTGTGCCCAGGGGAATGAATTGAAGTCTGAAGATGCAACAAAAAGGCATAATATTTTTTATAATTATTTGTCCTTTGCATATGACTCTGCAGTTATATAATTTTTATTACTAATTTTTTTGTGAAAATGTAGACAAGCTATATTTTCTACAATTCTTCACTGACTATTTAGTGCATATGACTCTGCAGTCACATAATTTTCATTACTTACATTTTTATAAAATGTAAACAAGCTATATCTCTTGCAATTCTTCACTAATCACTTAGATATCTTAGGATTGAAATTATACATATGTAAGATAGGTGCATGCCAATTTATAGAGCATAAAACAATCTAGGTAAAGTTTCACCCAGTATTGCAGAAAATATAGCCATTGAAAACAATTGAAGATTCTAAGATAGTTGAAAAAATTAAAACTTTATCTAGGTTATTTCATGCTCTATAAATTGGCATGCAACTAGCTTACATATATATAATTTCAATTCTAAATATCTAAGTGATTAGGAAAGAATTACAGAAGATATAGGCTCATTTATTTTTTACAATGTAAGTGATGAAAATTATGTAATTGCAGAGTTAGATGCAAAAGACAGTAATGAGAGTATATTTAAATCAAATTATAGATATGGTAGGTGTCATCTATAATAACAGCTTATAGAACAGCAAAGTGAAAAAACACTTGCCATGTTAGTCAATAGCAAATATCTGTCAGAGAATGGACAACAGTTGAAGGCCCTTTAGTTGGTTTAATTAAGGCTGAAGCTGTCCAGCAAGGAATAGGAGGGCAAAAGGAGGATATACTCCTCTCTGGCACATGTCTGTCATTTGGAGGGGGACAGTTGGTAAAAGCCCTTTTATGCATGTTTTCTCATAACAACTGTGACAGGTAACAATTCTTTAGAAACCAGGGTTTCTAGTTTGTAAGACTGCCAGTGGTGTGAAGTCATTTCTTAGTAGCTTTAGCCAAAGAAAGAGAGAGACACTCATTGTGCAATATATTGTAGTATGGCTTGTTTGATGGATAGATAACAATCAGATGTTTCGTTTGTGACAGCAAGCTCACTTAAATTATATGAGATGCTTAGCATAGGCTATATCAATACAATGACCACTTTCTTATCATGCTTTGGTGGCTCCCCCACTTTGCTGTCTCTCCAAGCTAGTGTTGACAAAAAGAAATGCAGGAAGAATAAGAGTGGAATGAGAGGCAGTGCATAAATAGAGAGTTGAGACAGATAGGATTTGGGATTTAGAGTTTGACTTACAGTACATCATCCACCATGGCCTTCAACTCATACTATCTCCACTTCAGCATTCTTAGACTCATATTTTGCATACTATTTTCTATATATCATTTAGCTTCTATACTTATACACATGGTACATCCAAAATGTCTTTCAAGAACAATGTGCTTGGGTTAAGGATGAGACAGAAGCAAGAGCTAGAGCCTTTGACTTAGTAAAACCAACTCTAGCAGAATTCGTTTAGTGGTATACTGCAACAAACATCAGATGTGCATATTATTGCACTTTTCCTACACCCTTTGAACATTACTCTTTCTAGCACATTTAGTGAGTGACTTGGAAAAAGGTGATTGACAATAAACTGTTCATAATGTTTCTTACAACAACACATACAATTGGAACTAAGTTTGCCAATCTGATATGTATTTTTGTTATATATGCTAATAAGCATCATTATTACATGTTAATTATGATTAAGAATCTTTATAACATTTCTATTATTGAAGCTTTGATTTATATAGATAGTAGTAATGCAGGCATACAGCAGGTCAATAGCTCTCTGCCCTTTTGGCAGAATTTCACCAACTTATCAATAAGAACAATATTACTATAATATTTGAGATATTCTTAATTACCTTCAAATAGTTATTAAGCTTGAGTTTTGACACCACCCACTGCCTACTATCTAATTCTCTTTACAAGACACCAGATTTGACTACCAAGGGATTCAATATGCATTATTAAGTTTGCCTTAAAGTATACTAATTGTTAATTATTCATTGAGTCACAATGGCAGCATGTATATACTGTACATAGAAAGTATAGTATATGCTGCAGAGCTGTGTATAAGACCATAATTGCTTTCTTTGCGAAATATCAATCAAGAAAATAATTATAAATGCATAAAATCCTTTAACAGACTTGATTTGCAGTGAATCAATGTCATTTAGATAGGACACACAATTCAGACCAACACTTACCTGGAAGTTCAGTCTGCACTCATAGAGAAAGGCCCCAAGATTGAGTGCTCATTTTCTGAATCAAGTTGTCCAGTCTTGTGGCAGATAACAGAAATGCTGTCTAAGGCACAATTGTCTAAAAATATCAATCCACTCAAAGTTAGAATATATGCATGTGCTAAAATGAGCTCTGTTGAAAGTCATCTTGTTGATTTGTCTTCTTCACCAATTACCCTCAAAGTGCAGTCCAGCACATTGTTTCTGTCTCCAAAGATGCTGTATTTGTCAACACCCTTAGCAAGCTTACTGAATGCTGCCTTTTCATACATCAATTAAATGCACAAAGAAGCAAAATGTGTGTACATAGTGTGTTTGCCTTTTTTGCTATTGACCTCTAGGATGCAGTACCACCTTCATTTCTATTTCCTACATTGCCATACCAGAGTTTCAATCAGTGTTTGAGTATGATACCCATGTCAATAGGCTATTTATTGACTTTTTTTCTCAATATGGAGGAGAATGGGCTCCAAGACTTCAAACTTACAAATTTAAACTGGATGATTATTCTCCAGTCAATTGGAATGATATTACAGATCAATTTTCATACATTCATACATTGATTCTTCAATTTATTTTTCTGGTTTCTCACAGAGTTTAGCATTCCATGTCTACTGAATCAATACTAGAGTTATTAAGCTTTGTTGCAATTTTTGAAAATTTCATGTCAAAATGGAATAATCTTATTGAAACATACCTAAACTCTAAGTACAAGTTGCTTTGGTTTCAGCCAATCAATATTATAGTTTTTATGAATCAAATCATATATAGTTACAATGAATAAATTGATTGTTTTATTTTACTGTCTTTTGCACCTGACTTTGCAGATTTTTATTACTTATATTGTAAAATGTAAGTATATATTCTGCTATTCTTCACTAATCACTAAGATATTTTAGAATTGAGATTATATATATGTATGCTTGATTCATGCCGATTTATAGAGTATGAAATAACTTAGGTAAAATTTAAATTTTTACTACCCTAAAACCTTCAGTCAGATTGAATAGTGGATAAAACTTTACTAAGGTCATTTTATAATCTATAAATGGCATACATCTAGCTTACATATACATGATTTTAATTCTAAGATATCTAAGTGATCAGCAAAGAATTGCAAGGGATATTGCTTGTCTACAAAAATATAAATAATGAAAATCATGTCACAGCAGAGTCATATGCAAGAATATATAGCTATAAGTGTGATTATCTGTCATCAACTCATAATAAGATTATTGTCCTTTGCATTTGATTTTAATGGATTTCAGAGCAGTGGAAAACAAAATACATCAATCTTGTGTGAAGCACAATTTGAAGTGTGTGAGTACTTTCTAATAATTTGCAAAATCAAAGGCTGAAAAACTGAATCATCAGATGTCTGAATAGCATAGCAAGTGAATTTAAGCAACATCTCTTCTATGGCTTTTTAAAATGCTGCACCTGCTTCACCACAAAGGTTATCTAACTCAAGCCATCTGTCTTCCCCAACCTCTCAAAATATCAGTGCTTTGATAGATAGCGTTGGATGAATTATTTGGCTGTACTAAAGTGTCTCAGCCTCTGTTTCAGAGATCCATTGAAGCAAAAATTAATAAATACTATACTTGTCTAGCTCACAGTGTCAGTAACAAATATTATACTGAACAGCTCTTATTAATTTATCTACTGTAACAATCATTCTTTCTATAGTATATGATAGAAACCTATACAATTTAAAAACCCTATCTGAAAACTCATTCTAAAATGTATTTATATTCTACTTTGAAAGCCTTACAAAATGCTTAGACCCATTTTGGTGAGAAATAATTTATCAGCAAAAGATTATTCTGTTTATTTCTCTTGAAATGCTTAATTCAAGCATTTTCAAGACTAAAAAACACCTTTTCATTCAAGAGCTTGGTACATGGCAGCATAGAAGATATCAGGCCAAAATCAGCAAAGAATTGGGCAAATAGGATGCAATATTGAGCCTATAGGGCCAGAAACAATGAAGCATTGGGCCCAATAACAGCAACGAAAGGTAATGTCAGCAACCATGAGTGTCATCGGGCAGGACTCTAAAGGCTGTTGAACTATTGGACACAAGGCTAGGCCAATCATCATGACACACAATACACAATCAGCTCCAAACCTATTGAATAGCAGAAAGTACTCAGGCAGTCCGAATGTCCAAAATAGATTAAGCAGACTCCCAGGTGCGATGGGACTGTCATCCAAATGTCTAAAGGTTTGTGAACAATCAACCAATAACCATAAGCAAATGTCCAAGACACAGATCACTAATTTGGTCCAAATGAGCTAAAGACTCTAGATCACACACTTAATCATTATTCCATTGTAGAGGCCCTATAGAAGACCAACCAAGGCCTTTGGATGATCAGTCAGTAATAGAATGGACTTGACAAAGGAATGTCAAGCACTTAAATATGAGATGGTGAGGTGTTGGGCCCACACAATCACAGAGGGCTAAAGTGAGTTTCCAGAATAGAATAGGGTGGGCAACATGCCCCAAAGGAGAAGTCAGGTGCTCATGTGTCATCCAAAAGGCCTATAAAGCAAATGTCTTGTAGATAGTTGAAGAGCAATCAATCTGATTCACACATCCTCTCATCTCTTACATTTTTATCATCTTTGCAATGTGATCAGACCGACATATAGTTTATAGGTATAGTTTTGATTGGTTTCTCACATAGCATAGCGATTCAGGCCACCATAGGTTCAATTATAGTTCCGAAAGTAGTGTATTGGAGCCTAGTTAATATGAGACCTCCCAACTTCAAGTAAGAAATAACAACAATTTCTTAAGCTCACACTCCAATTTTATGTCTGAGAGTGTGGTTGCAAGTGTACAGTGGGGTAGGACTGACAAGTAGAATGAGGCAAGCAACAGGCCCTTATGCAATAAATATCAAATTATAGTATCTGTTCAATTATCAATTTTCTATTGAGTCTGAACATTATCTATTCAGTATGAAAATTATTAAGCATAATAAAATATTACTAACAAATAGAATTCTCAAATTGTATATAAACACTTCTTAAGAATTAAAGGCCAACTTTATTATTTTACTGGGTTTACTAGGAAAATATTTATAATATATGACATAGAGTTATTAAAAATTCCATACATATATGAACAATATTATAGAATGTTAGTCTATTAATTTACTTCCAATTCTAATTTCTTAAATGTCCAGCTACCAAACCTAATATGGTAAACTTTGTGTTTGTGAAATTGAAAAAATTCATAATTAATGAAAGAATTAGACAATAATATAATATATATATTTTTAATATTTTTAATATTGCTTATGGACTCTATAAACTCACTGTGGATTGATCAGGCAATATTTTTTGGTTATTAGTTAGACAGCATCAAATATACAACTGAATTGTATTTGTGATATTTTGTTCCAACTCTGTCATCAAATGTATTGGCTACTTGTTACTCATTCAAATAGAATATAAACTTTTTAATTAATATTCATTAGCAAAATAATATCAATTAGCTACCTTTTCTCAAATTTATAATTTATCCAACTATTAGAGTCTGCCTTCATACTTGAGCATAAGTAAAAGAAGCTTTAATATAAGAAAAAAATTAAACAATGATATTAACTAAAGTCAATGGCCCTTACTATGTAAGTAACTAAAATGCTTGTGCTAGATGGCCACTTGTCTAAGAATATGCAAATTTAAGTGAGCTAAGAAGGTTTCATTCATGACTAAGCCATTTATCATTATTTTTTAATATAGATTTTCTGGCTTCATTATGAAACTTGGCATTCAGTGTGTTGTATAGATTGAATATTATATATTCTGCTTTCCTAATATTATATTTTTCCTTTTATACTTTCAGATTTCTCATTATTATTCATACAAACAACTGCCATTATTAAAATAGAATTATTTAACATTTTGATAAAAGTATATTATTTTTTTAACTTATGTGAGAAGCTTTCCTATATGCATTGCAAACCTTATGAAAATAAATGAATTGTAAAATAGAGAAAAGAAAAAGTACTCACTATAGTGACAAACTGCAAACCAAACCTATAAATATTAAGGTCACCATTACTAGCCTAGTGAAGAACAAGTTTCTGACATCTTCTCATTTAACTGCCTCTTTAGGATGCTTGAGACGCTAGCATACCAATGCATTGAGAGTCTCGCCCAGATAAATGGACAGTTTATCATATGTATGTATCTTATGCAATGATTTACGACTCACCTCAACTTTGGCAGATTATGTATTTTAACCATGCATGACTGGCACACCCTAAAACGAAAGAGGCCAAAAAGGGTTTTATTTTCAATGGGGAGAATGTTACAATACCCAAGGGAAATGTCACATACTGTATCATTTCATTCTTCAACAAACCTTTGTAACTGATATAAAAACTTTGTTTGACAATTTACTGTTTTTTGCATCTATCTGACTCTGCAGTTAGTTACATGATTTTTATTACTTATATATAAGCTATATCTTTTGCAATTCTTCACCAATCACTAAAATATTTTAGGATTGAGATTATATATATGTGAGCTAGACACTAAAGCTTTTGATATTCTTAAAATATAACTGTAACATTAAGTTAGAGTCAGATGAAATATATCTTAGCTAAGAAAAAGTTAATTTCATTGTATAAATATTACAGAACCCAATTATCTAGGCAATACAATTAATTTTCCATTTAACAATGTTACAAAAGTATCTATCTTTGAAGAAGACTTGTTTGCAAGAAATAAATAATACCTTAATTAATAGATAATCTATCATGATTGCCTCTATTGATTTTTATCATCTCATATCCTCTTTATTAAAGATAAAGTATATGTAAATGACTGGTTTATGATACATTATTGTGTTATCTCCAATTATTTCATCATATTGTAAATTTAATGAAAAAAATCTTGATTCAGAATTTTATTAGGTTATATTACTGTACTTATTTCTAGTATTTATTATAAGTGTTGTTAAGTATTTATATAATTTATATCTATGTAAAGTAATTAAGATCACAAAAAATGAATATTCAAATAATAAATGAGCATAATAGTTATATTGTACTATAATCTCATACAACATTTGTCTTATATAGTTTTCATTATATGATGAAAAGTGCAATTTTTATAACAGAAATTCATCTGAATCCACAATATTTTGGATTTTTGAGCCTTACTTTAATGTTGCATTTGTATTTATGACTAGCCTAAATATCTACCAAAAGTGTATAGTATCACTTTCTATTCCTTACCAATTGAGTTGTGTTGATTATATTGAGTTTGTTTATTTGTTTAAGTTCACATTAGACTGTTAATAGTAACAGGTTTTAAATAGGAGAAGTTATTGTAAACCTCCACAAATAGCAGAGACAAGAAATATGCTCTTTTCAATTTTTAATAAATGGAAAGTTTAAAAATTTTGCATCATTTTCAAAACCACCATGAATCTAAAGCAGAATATAATAATAGCAACTGTGTAGGTTATTATAGTTTATTTTGAATTGTTTGCTTATTCATTGTATTAACTTTTATATACTTGTTAGAGTTCAGCTTACTCAAAAGTGAAGTATAACAAATGTGGAGTGCTCTCTTAGACACCATTACAGAAATTCTGAATTTTTTCAAGTTAAATGTTCTAATTGACTATTGGCCTTTAATGTTGCAGTGGTAAATTTGATTATTGGGTTGAAAAATGTCACAAATCTTACAAGTATTTAATAATTGCAATGTTGGTTGGAGGTTAGTGGATGCCAGAAGTAATAAGCATTAGTAGGAAAGTCCTAAGGTACACTAAGGATGCCAGTCTTTGGTAATATCACAAATGTATACCTTATTGTAATATAACAAACAAGAATGCATATACATCCTATTTTTTTATTCTGATGAAAAAGCTCAAAAAGTAATGAAATGTATTTATAATAAATAAATAAATTATGTAGCTATACTGTAATACTTATAAAATACAAGTTTCAAGTCATATATTGTATAAGCTATGAGCATGCATGTGAATATTAGCTAATGCTGTAATTGCTAATTATTTAAATAACATGTAATATATAGTGTTATGGAGTTGTTACAAACATTATGTTACATTATGCAATTGCAACAACAAAAAATAAAACAGGTATAAATTTGTTTCAAAGTTTGACAGGGCTGTCAAACTCTATTACAATCAAAATTTGATTGTAACAACACCTCTCAATGGTCACACTTCTATGGATTGCCAAAATTAACTTATTTTTTTTTGGCTAGTGTCAAAAAAACCCAACACTGAACACACATTTAATATTTGAAAGTCATTATTTTTTTGTATTAAACATTCTATTATAAAATCAGTGAAATTACAACAAATAATATATAACTCAAGAGTGTAAATTTTCATGAATTTTAAATGGTAAATGACTGAAATTTTACTAAAATCTCATGTATTTTACAATAGAATTTCAGTATTTTTCAATCATTATTCATATGTTATAAGTTTAAAATTCAATTATTTTCACTGTCCATTCAGTGATTTTAAATACTAAAACTCATGATGTTTAAAGTTCCCAGTAAATACAAGTAACTTTAAAAGTGTGACCAAAGTTACTGTTTCAGCCAATTATATCAAACTCATGTCTCAAATAAAGACAAAAGCAAATCATTTTGGCCAAATAGAAGAGTTTAACTCTAAAATATAGGGCCAGGCTACAAGAAATTGAATCATTGGTGCTCTCAACAAGGGTTCTAATAGCATGGTAGTGATCATACAACCCTTGTTAATGCAGTAACACAGGTCTCTACAGAGGACAATATGAACAAGAGTCAAATTGAGAATTCTTAGTCGACTATTGGACTATTGTTCCATTTGCATTGCAAGATTATAGAGGGTGTTCTTTCCAATTTTGAATGATATCACCTTTTTTATTACTGTTGTTTGTAGCTTTCTTCTTTCCCTCTTTATAATCATATTTCTTGTTAAGCAATTTATTAATTTATTATTTGACTAATTTGGATTGTCATATAGTTGTTGTGTTTAGTGGAAATCAAGCCATAATCAAGTTATAAATTAAGTACTATTTACAAAAATAAACTTACTGTTTTTTTGCATGTAACTCTACAGTTACATCTGACATCTATTCCTGAATTTTTCTGCTCTGGCATATCATCATAGATTATTGGCTCTGTGCCCTGAATTTCACAACCAAATAAGAAGACCCAACCAACTGAATTTCAAATTCTTATATTGTAAAATGTAAATAAGCCTATATCTTCTACAATTCTTCACTAATTACTTAGATATTTTAGGTAAAGTTTTGATTTTTGCAAGTATCTTAGGATTCTCAGTCATTTTGAATGGCTATATTTAATACTGGGCAAAATTTTACCTAGGATATTTGATACTCTATAAATTAGCATACACCTAGCTTTCATATATGTGATTTCAATTCTAAAATATCTAAGTGAATTGGTGAAAAATTGCAGAAGATATAGTTTGTCTATATTTTACAAAAATATAAGTAATGAAAATTATGTTACTGCAGAGTCATGTACAAAGAACAATAATTTCAAGTATCAAATGTCAATAAAAAAACTAAAAAATGCTAAGTGATGGCAATTCAGAATGCCTGTGTATTACAAAAGTGGTAGAACCAGTAGCTAACACACCATATCCTTGTCTTCTTAATTTACACATTTATCACTCATCTTGGTTACTATTATCCCTCACCTATCCTACATCCTCTGATTTTCATTTTCCACTACTGCATCAAACATTTAAAGAAGTTCAATATGTGACTTTTTTTAGTTTCTCAATGTATATATTGTATAATCTACAAAATATACATCAGGTTTGCTTTCAGTCTCTTTTTTTTTCTTGTGTTTTTCCTGTTTAATGTTTCTAGATTCCTTTTGCCTACCTACACTATGACCCGAACAATGCTGCACCAATCAATCTGTAGACCAAAGCCCTAATATTCAAGATTGGACATCCTAAACATTAGAGGGATAAGCAAACAGGTATAAATTCAAAAGCATTTAGCTTTTGCCACCCTACCCTCACTTTCGCCCTTCATGCCCTCAATCTCCATGCCAGAACAATGGCTGCATTATTTTATCCTGTCTGAGTAAGTAACCAACAAATGTGACACTAAGCATGTCACTCATATCTTTAAGTAGAAACATGTCAATTTGACATTTTCAAAGGATGCTAAAAATCTGCTCTATGCTGTGAAGCCTCATATATGATACAACTGACATCAATCCTATAAATGTATATAGTTATATGCAAAGTTTGAAATGAATTTATACAGAATTGCAGTTGTGACAATAAATAACCACTTTAAAGAAGAATAAGAAATGTCTATAAAATATGAATATACTATACATAATACATATGTACTGTCTGAACAAAAGGATTCTATAGTTTATTGCTTCATTTTAAAAGTTAAAAAGAAAATAGTTAGTATGTTATATTTCTGTTAAATTATATTATGGCCAGCTAAATGGGCAGCTGGCCAGCATTCTAACTCTATACAGTAATTGGAAGATAGACAAAAATTGATCTTTTATAATTTGATTGCGAAGGAATCTTCAGAACTTTTGTTGTATTCTCTATCTATATTTTCAGGATTATATCAAGTATAGCACTTGTCAGATCATTTTTGCAATATTGCAATAAGTTTGAAAGTATATTAGAGAGTAGTTTGCTATCTTTAAAACATTTTTTAATTTTGCAAAGAGTGCTTTAAAACACTTTTGAGCACCATCAGACTCAGCAGCATTTTGTGATTAATTTACAATAATCATATAAAAAGCCAATAATGTTAGTCAGCCTCAGAGGCCTTTCTAGTTTAGCTAGACTAGATATAGCTTTATCAGACAAAGCTTCAAATTTAGCATCAGCAAATTAAGAGCCAATTTATATAATATACATATTAATATGAATAAAGCAGTTGTAAAATGTTGCATAGACAGATTCTAATACTTTAATATGTTATATTCTGCAATATGTCTGTCTTTCTAAGGCTTAAGGACTATAGTAAGCTCTGCAAAGCTTATTCATTAGCAAAATATAATACTTTTAAGCTTTGCCTTACATCCTTTTTCACTCTTTTAACTAATGTCAAATGTCTTTGAAATGTATGGCAAGAGAAACCATAACTATAAGAAGCAGACTATAAAGGAGGTATTGTACAGTTAAAATATAATAGAGTAGGCTCAAAGCTAGAACTTAGAAGGCCCTATAACTGTTAGAGTATTTTCATATTGGTTTTCTCAATAGCAATGAAGAATTCAGTTGGCATATTTTTCTTTGAAAATAGGCCGTACTATTTTTGTAATCCTATAGTGGCTATTGCCAGAATTTTTTCAAAAGAATTCAGCTTTACTCTTTTTCTGCTCCTGCAAAAGTGATACAACCATTGTGCCTTTACTTATATATTTTTTGTTTAATAGTTTGTGAGCTACTCAAGGAAATGGATTGCAATCACATCTTCTATAACTCCTATATTTAGGCTATGTCAAGCCAAACTGTGCCAGTATAAAGTCCAAAATATAATCCAGAGTGCAATTGTTAGATTTTATCAAGGTGTTGACTGTAAAAGCCTTTTAAATTGAGTTGACGCTATATTTGATAAAAAATTTGCTTGGCAACCTGTTCAAGACTAATTTCATGAATGTTTCTTTTTAATTTTCTATTGCAGATGACCTGCTGATGGGTAAGCAGCAGGCCAAGCATAGTTGGATGAACATCTATTCAATACTATGAATGATGTCAAATTACTTTTCACATCTAAAAAATCTACAGCTGCAAGGTTTTTATATTTTATAGAAGCAAAATGATGAAATGATGAAAATAAAAGTCAATATCTCAGAATTTATTAGGATAATTCAAATAAACATTCAACATTTAGAATTGCTATTTTCAAAAACAATAATTGTCAAATTTAAAAAATTAAAGAACATTATTGAACTTTTGAAAGAAATATAAGGTAGCACTTGTGGCTGCATTTAGAAATGAAGTACATACAGACCTTTGAGGCCCTTGTTTAATAATAGTAATTGAACTGTAAATGAATGTAATTAAATTGTAATGAAATTGACTATATATAAATTATTTAATTGATATCAAAAAAAATAATACTAATTTAATCAATTATTACTCAGTAAACTTCCCACCCAAGATGTGTAAGAGGGGTTTTGGATGACAACCATTGTAGCATATACAAGGTCATTTTATTCAAAATTATTATTTCTTTCAATAGTCTTTATGGCCTGAACTCCAATCTTCAGACTTGCTGAGATTGACTCACTGACTATCCTTTAATTTAAAGCCTATCAGCAAGAATCTTGACAAACCAACTTTGTGTCAAGAAAGGTTGCTGAGGACAAGCTAGGCAGCTTCTTTCTTTGCTAGTTTGTATTGAACAATTTGGAGGATTGTTTCTATAAATAATATTAGTTAGGAGAATAAACATTAGATGGAACAGAAATCACATACCATCCTTTGGCTCCTGATAAGGATTCAGAGCCTTGGAATCAGTATTTTAGACAGCAATTATATTTTCCCACTTTTTGACAGATTCATATGAAAATGTAGCTGAAAGTTTGTTGAATATGTATGCTCATGTCAAACACCTCCTTAAAGCATTTCAAAAATAAAGTTTCTGATAATCCAAGCAAATAAGCATATGAAAAAACATAAAAAGCAAAAAATGTACAAAATTCAATGATTTTGCAGAAGTTTCATTCCAATGGTTGTTCAAAGTGTCATGGGATGTGGCTGAACACATTTTACAATTACTAACTGTTTTTTCCACACCCTTCATATAGTTTAAGTTGAAATTTTTAGGTTGAACAAAGGTATGGGTAAACCCACAATGCCTAATAAATGGGTTTCATGGATGCAGGTATGGTGCCTAATTTGGTGGTATGGATGGGTATTTTTCACCATTACAGTTTTTTTTCCACAACAACACATGATAGTGTTCTTTCATGAGGGTACAGTTGAATCAATATTGGCCTATAGTGGTGTTCTGTTCCTAACACTACACTGGCTGGAATCTGCACCAGTGGACAGTGGTTTCTCATCCAATGATTTTTTTTCAAGGTCAGATGGTCAGCTTTTTGGCACTATGCATGCCCATTCTTGTACTTTCCATTATTTACACCTCTCACTCCATCTGTTAGGGCCACTATAAGCCAATTGCAACACTGCAACCACAGCTTCTTCAGACATAGCCTTATAGACTTTCAATGGGTCACAATACAGACAGTGGTCACTTATACTCTCACCACAGACAGTATCTATATTTTTAATTGCAAATGTCACTTTTCTCTAGCCACAATGCCTTCCAACCGATACTATTATTACTTTTCACTCCACAGTTTGCACAGTCTCAATTGACGATACAAACATACATACAGTTGACATCAAGCACTTTGGTCGTATAAATATCATGAAGACTCAGCTCTCTGGTTCATCGGCATTAGGACCATTAAGTCTGTTGTTGCTATGATTCCATGTGATCGTTTCTTTCTTATAGAGGAACCCAGCTTCGACATTGCCATTATTGCAGGTACTAAAGAGGATATACTTGGCAAAGAAAATAGAGGACAAGATGGGGATGTTCATTGATTCAGACAATAAAGAAAGGTTTTGTATTATTATATGCAGATACTATATATACGCAATGCAGAGATAGACCTGTGTTCACACTCACATATATGCATGCCTTGTTGGAAACACATGAATGAAGCATATTCTTATCTAATTGCTCAATATTGGGTAATTTCCTTGCCAATATAGCAGTTCTTCACACATGAGCATGATCCACCTGTCAGTTAATCTAATTCTTTTTTTTTCTCATCATCGACCTTTTCCTCACTAGAAGAAAAAGTATTCTGATGTCTCAAACTAATTTTCCTCTCTTCCCATTTCCTCAATAGCATACTATGATATCCTATAATGATATTCTGAATACCTCTGCCACCTCTCGTGATCATGTGCCTCTGCATGGGTCTGGCTCCTCTGGGTCTGCATCATCACTGGACCATTCTTTACTGACTTCGTTCCTGATCTCTCTGTTTACAGACTCATCTATAACTATCTTCTCTGAAAGCCCTCAAATGTACGCATATATGCAGCTTGCACGTTAATACCAAACATTCCCAAAATGATTTGAAATAAAGTTAATTAAGAATATGGACAACTTGAGTATATACACATTATTTAATATTACTAATATGTTTATAGGACAATACACAAGAATTTAGTACAGACACATATGCGTCTGGTACATACGTTTACTGAGACTCAGACTGCCAAGACGCAACATGGCAATAACGAGATATTTAGTGTTATTTGCTCCTCTGCAGTGCTATTCAATCAGCTGTCTAGTGCAAAACCCCCCTTTTTTTGCAGAATGACTATCCACTGATAAAGTACTGAGAAAAAAAGGCATGTAAGAGCATTTCTGAAACTAGAAAGGACATGTTCGAGGTCCAAATCACAACTTTCTCTTGCAGCAATACAAAATTATCAAAAGGCAAAAACATAATGATGCTATACATTGAAGACACTAATGGGTTGTCTGTTGATGGTACATTGCATTTGATATGCGAGACTTTGCCAGATGTATCTGAAGAAGCCTTTATGAGCGTGGACTGGCATCTAGTACATGGAGACAAGCAACCATGCAAGTGCGCGACGAATTCTATCGAGAGATAGAGAGGGAATACTCTATACTTTGCTTCTGTAACAATCACTGAAAAGCAAACACACTAGCTACTGCAATATATTCTCAATGATACTCGAAATACAATGGGCTGCCAAGAAAAAAGGCCAGGACCATGACTATAGTCAACGATAATACCCATTTTACTAAGCTACTGTCCAAATCTGAAGCCCATGTAGATAATGATGGTAAGTTGCTCAATGTGATTCCCACAAATGCTAACTACTCTATAGAAATGTCTCAATCCAATTTCAATGTGCAGTGTGTGAAGGACAATGCATCATCCACTCATCATAAAGTGGCGTTGAAAGACCTGCTATGTGTCATGTGTCATTCTATCACCATACTGCTAATGTTAGAAATTTCCAGTTCAAACATCTTCAGTCAACCTGCATTCCAATTCCAAGTCCTCAAATCAGTCCTTGATGTCATTCAACAATCAGAATCCACTTTTAATCAATACAATATCAGCCAGATTGCCAACACTGCAACTGTCAAAAACACAAATCAGACCATGGACACTCACATTGATGCGCTAGCTCTGAAAGTATCAAATGTTAATATATTACCCCAGATGGCCTCTGGATCACATTCAACCAGCACATCTATGCCGGCTAATGTTTCCCAGACTGGTGACCCCACTCTCACCCCTCCACACACTGACACACCTGACCCTACTGACTCTGTAATGTCAGCCATCCACCTCAACCTTTCCAGGACAAAAACACTAAATCAGAAGAGATATCAACACAAAACCAAGATGCAATCTGAAATAAGTGTGTCAGCAAGGTAAATATACTCATGTCACTCTGAATATGTAATTAACTGTTACTAATATCACCACAGGAACTTCTGTGGTGCAGCTTGAACTCTGAAGAAACAGTGGGCAAGTTCAATCAATACTGGGAAAAAAATAATGAAAAAATGGCTGTAAGTCATATTATTATACTGTAACTACACATTCTCACAGACACACTGGCATAACTAGAGGTACAAGATTAGGGAAAAGAAAGCATGTGTGGCTCTCCTGGTGAGCAGCTACTACTCTATGGCCTCAGAGACGAATTCTTGAAGCTAATATTGTTGTTACAGTAGAAATTGTCATAATGTATAGTGTTCATACCACTTTAAAACCAATGCATTAGGAGATATATACAGTACACTGGATGTCACATTTTGTGACATATTGTGACAATGGCTAATTAGGGAATGTAATGTGTAACTTCTGCATGCATGCAAGCCCACACTTTCCACTTCCTTCACAAATAACAAGCCCGTTTCCTATTCACTTCCCCACAAATCAACTAATGTTGACTATTTCATATTCTTCATGTAGTCCTGTGACACTTCAGCTCGAAAATAATACAAGATTCTCGACAACTCCATCATGCTGTCTGCACCACTGTCAAAACAGAAACTGTCAAGTATTTTGCACATTTCAAGAGCCTTTGTCGTTGTAACCTTTGACAGCACGTTATCCTCCTCCTCCTCTGACTCAACCTTGATTATCTCTCCTTGTTCCAAGGCCTTTTTATTATAAACTTGGGCGACAATCCTATTGTCATTGAAACTTTGTGGGTTGTCTTCGTTTTCGTGTTCTTGGGTGGGCTGATCAGTTTCTCAATTGTAGATAGAGATCCAGATATTCGGTTTTGGCTTTTCAATATCTTAATGGACAACATTAAATCTTCTTCAAGGTTTATACATTGAGTGGTGCGTGAATGAAAAGGGAGTATTGCAGATGTGGCCACATTTGGCAGACTTGACAGCTCACTTTTTTTGGTTACAACAGTACTAAGCCTTATATAGTAACACCTCATAATGCATATTACCTGCTCAGAACTATACAATATGCAATATGCAATATACATGCATTTTTCCTAAGTACAAATGTGGTTCCAACCCAAAGTTCATGCATTATGAGACTTATATACTATTTTTGTATTAATATTTCATACATTTAATGCTGACACTGACTTGTAACAAAAGACCCAGAAGAGGTCAGAAATAAGGCCTAATAAGGACCATAATGTGTAAGTAATCAGAATTGTAATTGATGTAATCACCGTATTGTAGTAGATTAATGCAATTCAATGTGATTTGATTTAATTATTATATGATTTGATTTGATTTGTTAGTTTTGTATAGTAGTAAATTAATATGATTCAATTTAATTCTATTCAATATTGATCTGAATTGACCTGATTTGAATCGCATGCTGTTCTCGCAGCGATAAATATTGAACGCATATGAATGTCACAGAATCGTTGACACAATTTGCATGCATTATGTGAGATTCGATAAAATTGAGAATTTTTGGATTTTTTAACCATATCAAATCACATCAAACTATCTATACAATTCTTTATAATTCTCTCTAATTTGCCAGAGTTTTGGCTGAGCATTAAGAAAAAAAAACTCAGATGGAGATGAAGGTGATGGAGGTGGAGGCAGAGGAGATGGAGGTGGAGGAGGAGAGGGAGCCGTCCAACTTCAACAATCAATTTCCCTGGCACAAGATGTGCAGGCAATGGAACAGCTTTCCCAAATATTCAATAGGAATAGAACCAAAGCAGAAACCTTTATAAAAGAAGTCAAAGGATACCTGCACCTTAATGCAGACATCAACAAATTCAATTCTCCAATAAAAAAAATGGCCTTTGTCTTAACACTAATCAAAGGAGAAAATGTCCAAGAATGGGTTGGCAATATGGAAACTGTAACCAACAGTTTAAATTCCCTCACAGACAATATCCCAGACATCTGAAACCACTTTTGCAAAGAATTCAATACTCAGTTCTTGGATATTTTGAAACAAAAGACAGTGTGAACTAACCTACAGAAACTACAAATGGAACCAGGAAAGATTGACAAATACATCTTCAGATTTGAAAAACTGGTCAGATACGCCAATTACACGATAGGCAATGAAGAAACTGCATGGCTTTTCCTAGAAGGATTGACCACCCAAGTAATACAAGATGTCTTTACTACTGACAGACTACACAGATATGAAGATTACAAATGAAAGCAGTTAATGCTAGCAAAAACTGCAGTATCCTCCAATCCTCCAACAAATACTGTACACAAAGAACAACTGACAGAAAGAAAACACATTCCAATACTCCTTAGGACAATTAACCAGTCAGTCATGGAATCCTTTCTTTTTGTCATCAACAGGCTGTGGTGTCATTTTACTAGGTCTAATCAGTCTGATCAGTCGTATGCTCGAGGTTGAGCAAAGCATCTCCTTGCACGTGGAGTTGAAAGACGAGAAGAGGTGAAGAGATTAACCTAAGTCTGATGTTAGATTATGGACAATAGGAACTGAAGGGATTCAATCTGGTTTGCTAGAAACTACCTGTATTGCACAGGAGAACAAGCCTGAAGGGCAAGTCTCTCTATAAGGGTCTTTATATACAAGATAGAGTCTAGGGTCTACTGAGTATGAGTCGCCATGGCCCATGAGTCGCAACATGAGTTGTAACATGAGTCGTCAACAAGGTAATCGAGGTAACAGTAAGGTAATAGTACATGAGTCATCAACGAGGTAATCAAAGTAACAGTAGGGTAATAGTACATGAGTCAATTGAGACTGGAATGTTCATTAGATAATGTAAATGATTGAGTAAGCGAAATGAAGAAAATGAGTCAGGGGCGAGGCTGTTTTGTGACATTACCTCCTTGTTAGGGTTTTTTTTGGTCATTTTCTTAGACTTGTGGTACGGTGTGGATGGTTGATCAACAGAGCAGCTGTGTTCAAAGGTAGTAGGCTTGGTCTGTCAGAACTTGGCAGACTTCCTACTCAATGCAATATCAGTGAGGATTATGGCAATCATCTTCTCGATGCCTCCATCCTTGGCAGAAAAGGCATTGACGAAGCATACTACAGGCTGTCATGTTGTTATGCCCTCCGAAGGATAGGGAGGAGCTGGACAGGCTTCTCCACACAAACGACGTGATCTCAATGCGTCTTCTCTCCATAGAGTTTGATTCCGAACTGCTTTTTATGTTTGCATGCTTGATTTGGCTTCATTCCATAACTCGTTTCGAATACACTATTGATTCTGATCTCTTCTGAGTTTAAATGCGGACTGCTGACGCTAAGGATGTGGATATAACCCACCCTTGTCTGTCGTCTACTCTACTGTCTCGGTATGTCTCAGTGATTCGTGTCCTGTTGTGGCTCCCTTTCTTGTTACCTTTTACACTCTATCACAAAGCGGCAATCCCAAGTGCGGGTTCAACATAAGCTTTGGCAATATGTTAAGGTACAGTCTAGTTTCGCCTACTATACATTCTAGGACTGGTTGGCTTCCATTACTATATAGTTTGAGTACTATACGTGTTTTGGGACTCTCTATGGGCCATGCTTTCCATACAGTAGCTAACCTGGACTCTTTGGTGCCATGTGGTTCCTAAGGCCAAAAGGGGTGAGTAGAGGTGTCCACAATATCGCTTATTTAGGGTTCTTGAATTCAGGTAGTACAATTTGTATAAATAGGCTCTAGTACGATGGTGAAAGCCTTAAGCTTCACTAAATCAACCCTGTGCAACTTAACTGTGTCAGATTGGTGTGCGAGTCACTCCCAATCTCTTCACAGTCAGTCATAGTCCGAAGCCTCCTTTCCTCTTCATCTCAAATCCACTAAGAGGGGAAAGCCTCTAAACCATCACTCTGCAAAGAACTAACCTTCTTCTACAGAATCCATTACGTCCAAGAAGCAACTTAATGCTTCTTTGTCGGACATACCTGTTTATCGGCATCCAAAGTTATCTCCGAAACAAGTTGCCCGTTAAACAGCTATCAAAGTCGATTTAGAACTTCTTGCTGCACTAAAATATTCGCCTATTGGCTGAATGCCCCACAGAGTGTAACACGCATTGTGGGACGGTTTTCAACATCACCCGCACTTCTCTTCGTAACGTAGAGGTTCGCTGTTGTGGTCAAGACTCATCATACCCGATTCTAAAATCCTTTGAGGTACTAGTAGGTGGTCTTCTTCAGCTACTTCTTCTACAATGTGTCCCATAATGCGGGTTGCTGCATCAGCTGTTGCAAGTCTTTTGGCACTTTGATGAACCATTGCTTGTGTGTTATTGTACTCCTCCTTCAACATTGCGAGCCGTAGGAAGATTTCTCGACCTGTTTTGACATTATGTTGAAAGTGCTGTACCTTAGCCCTCAGGTGACATCTCTTTCGAGGTTGAGTGAGGGCTCTATCAATGAGTGGTGTGTGGCGTTCTTGAGGATGAAAAAGGAGACATTGTCTTTTAGTAAGGGTCTTGCAAGGATAGGATTGTGGTCGAGCATGAAGGAATCAAGCATAAACATGGCAATTTCGTCCCCTGATTGTCAGCAATTCTGAAGATCCCATGTTGAAGTCGTAACAGAAGAATGGGGCTGCTTCTTCGTCTTCGAGTCCTACTGGGATCATGACGTCATGCTGTTGTTGGCCCAGGTGGTCTAGATTGACAACCCAGTCTTCCCCTGGGTGCATGTAGGGTTGTGGCAAGTTAAATGGGGGGTCTAGAGCCGGAGATCATGGTATGTAGGCTGAAGAATCCAGTCTGGAGTAATGAGGGGGAGGGGAGACATATAATGGTGGTGCAGGTGTGACTGGTGTACCAAGTCCAAACACAGGTGTGGCTGTTTGAGGAGGGATTGGTAGCGGTTCAGGGGATGGTGTCTCAGAAGCCGGTGGTTCAGTGGGAGGTCATCATTCGATAGTGGGGGAAACAGATGATTGGGAGGCGAAGTTTTGAATGACGAGTACCAGGGAGACTCAGAGGGCTGCTTCTGCCTGTGCAACCATCGCAACATGAGTGACCGCCTGTTGGTACCTCTTACGCCACCTGGCATTCTGAAGGGCAAGTGGTAGAATCTGTTCAACGAGTTCAGGGATGGAAATATGTCTGGGATAGCAAAGTATTGGGGGTAATGAGGACTGGGATAGAGCTAGTTCAGGAGTAGAGTGGTTCGACATCTTTGAGAGTGGTTCTGAGAAAGGGGAATGAAGTCAATGAGGGTGAGAGTCTCTCCTTTTAAACATTTGGTCGTTGAGCCTCAGCGAAATAGTAAGCTTTAAGAAGTTCTGGAGTGTGAAGATCTTTATGATTGACCCAGGAGTCATCAAATGATGGGTACCCTTTCCAATGCACGAAGTATTGGAGTTTCTTGCCTTACCTGTACCTTCTGGCATCTCTGATTGATTCAACCTCATATTCTTCTTCTCCTTTGATCAGGTCAGGTGCTGGCCTTGTGTACATGGGGCCATATGCTTTCGTTTCCTTATAGGGTAGGAGAGGTTGATATGGAACACATTGTGGATTTTCATCGATGAAGGGAGATTCAAGCGATAGGTGACCATCCCAATTTTCTTTTTGATTGTGAAGGGTCCATATCGTTTGGGTAGGAGTTTACATGTCCCTTTGACATGGAGATTTTTGCCCTCTAGCCAGACTTGATCACTTTTTTTCATTTCCATTATCTTTTGTGCATCTTTACGTCCTTGAAGGTTTTCTAGGATTTTCTGAACCTCTTGCCTCATTACTTCCAGCTGTTTGATGCGATCAACAGAAGTTGGGATGTCTTCATTCAGGAATTTTATGTGCACTTGGGGTTTGATCCCCATGAGAAGTTCATAAGGTGAATGTTTTGTGATGTTGTGCTTCCAAGAGTTGTGCGAGTACTCTGCTAGGGGAAGGAGTCTTGCCCAATTGTTCTGTCTGCCCGTTGTTCATGCTTGAAGGTATTGTTCTACTCAGGCATTCATCCATTCCATTTGCCTGTCTGTGCATGAGTGGAAGGCGGTGGAGAGGTTTTGCTGGATCCTAAGGCTTGTGCAGAGGGATTTGGAGAAGTGTGATGCAAAGTGGGGATCTTAATTGGATATGATCCTTCTTGGAAGGCCGAACCAGGGCACAAGGTGTTTCAGATACTTGTCTGCAACTCCTGATCCATCAATCGTCTTGCTGGAGTTGTAGCTATCATATTTATTATAACTCATAGACAGCTGCCTGCACAACTTTCTCACAGTTGCTGGAGAAATGTTATGATATGAGATGGCTCGGCAAAACAATGAAATCTGGCCATTTCATTTCATTCTCTACTAATGCGACATTTCATTCCTTGCCAAGTGTGTTTCATATCTATTTCATTCCCTGCCTTCATGATATTTCATTCCATGCCTGTGTGGCATTTCATTCCCTGCCTGTGCAACATTTCATTCCTTGCCGAGTGCATTTCATATTCATTTTATTCCTTGCCTGCGTGGTATTTCATTCCCTGCCTGTGCAACATTTCATTTAGTGCCTTCAGGTCCAGTCCGGTCCGGTTTTTCGGCCCTTTTTCAAATAACCGGGACTGGGACCGGTCCACATTTGTCCAGTATCAACTGAAACTGAGACCAGACCATATAAGACCGGTCTACAGCGGTCTGTAACCCTTATTCAACCAGTTTCAACCAGTTAAAACAGAAATCAGTGATGAACTGATCATCACCGGTTCTATAGCCTATGTACTGTGTATTTACAGGATTCCTAATATAATCTTATATAAGTAATAAACAAACTGCATGCAGTCTCCACAACGCGTCATAGCATAGGGTCGGGATGTCCACAGCATTGTTGGCAGAGTTGCCGTGTCAACAATGTTGGCTGCACCATGGCAATCCCATTCAGAAGCTTGAGATTGTAATGGGAATTGACGTGCTGTTTGGTGATGGTCTTGGTAATGCCCTTTGAATTGCGTCCCTCGAACTGGTGCACGAGGAGAAGTCAGGTGGTGTATCGCGTCGGTCTAGTTTGTTGGGATCGTAAACCTCTGGGGTGGGCTCTCAGCACGATTGCGGTATGAATGCCGTGATGTATCAGAAAGATACTCCTGATAGCGCAGCAGGCTGTGTCATCAATCGTCATGACCTTTATAAAGGGGTGATCGTGATCTCGGGCAGGCAGAAGGGGAATTGCATCCTATAAGATGAAACATACAGGGAAACAGTTGATGAGAACGGACATAGCATACAGCATGGAAATGAAAAGGGAGAAGGCCACACCCACCATTCCATAGTCTGATGCTGTCGACGGTCCTGACAACGAGCTCAATAACAGATGTGCGGCTGATGCGATAACAACTTCTCCGGTTTTGAACTCTCAGGGTGGTCAATGATGTTGAACCACATCTTCATCAACACATCCAAGTCATGTGGCGACGCTAGTGCCGAGTGATAAAGACAAAACGAGAGCACACATATCATCAGTGACAAGAAAAAAAGAAAGAAATCCTCAATTACTGATGTTACCAGCGATATTCGTGGCACTGACAAGCCGCACAGCGTAGGTAACGTCGAGGAAGAAGGGATGTGTGGTGCCAACTTGATGATATTGATGGGGGCATGGGCCACGTGGCCTGGTGGTGACCAGCAGGAAAGATCCGAATGGGCATGGGCTGGGTGGACCTGGCGTTGACTTACAACTTGAGGGACTTGAGGAACAAATGTGCAGAAGAAAGCAGATGACACACGTTCAAAAGGGTATTATGTGCACTTCAGCAATTGGGCCCAACACATCTATCACCCACTTGATCCTCCCGATGGCCCCTTTCCACATATTGAATCGGTCAATTGGGACAACCGCTTCATGGCTCATCAGCCCGATTGTAGCAGGAGCATGGTGCCGCTGCGAGGGTGTCGAGACTCGAGTGCAGTGGGTGGGTGAATACAGCATTGAGGAGTAGCCACTCCTCCTGAGGAGACAGTCCTGAATTGGTGTAAAGCATGTGGCATGTGGGGTGTGGTGTAGGGGGACGTCCTGCTCGCATCCGCTCTGGTCTTCGGTTGAGATGAGATCAAGTATGAATGTGACGAACTTCGTTCGTCCCCCTTGCGCGTGACCCTGAGAACATGCACGTGACCCTGGGAAACCACGTGAGCTTCCAGCCATAGGATGGCACGTGACCGTGAGAACCTGCACATGACCTTACCCAAAGGGAACGAATGACTTGTCACTTGACTCGGGCTAGACTCTGGAAGACCTAGGCCCTTCTAATAGAATGTTCTTAGATCCAAGGGCTAGATGCCCCACTCTAGAGCACTCCACTATGATGTCATGGCTCCACAATGACATCATTGGCTCCACTTCGCTCCACAGGCCCCAGACTAGGCCGGCCTAGTTCCTTAAGAGGGGATAATGCTATTGGTGCCCTATCGCATCATCTGTTCATCGCATAATGTCATCATGATGTCATCTGTGCCCGGACCATGCGCACAGACCACTTATCTATTTGTTGACTTGTTAACGAAGCCACATATGTACAAACAGTAGAAATGTATATAAGCCCTCGTGAATAGACAGGACGGTCCTCAGACTGTCCATCTATGAACTGTACAGAGCTGGTCGATTCCCCTTTCCACCTAAATACCTCGTACAGCCTTCATCATTGAGCTTCTCTACTTGCTCGCCCTTTGCTTCTCCCTTGCAACACTTTCCCTAGTCCTTGCCCTTGTCCTCTCATTCATTGTACACCTCTACCTCGACTCTGTCGCCTTGAGACCTCTCCCAGTGCCCTCGAAGGAACCATCAGTAGGTTCCTCACAATGAATGTGCAAATGAGCAATGAGCACAGCTTGCGGAAGTTAGAGTGATTCTCAAGGTAAGGTAAAAAAAAAAGGGACTGACACACTACTTGAACTTGTGAAAAGTTGGCTTCATAGTGACCTGGTTGTTTGAGGTAAGATAGGAGAGGGAAGAGCTGTTAAGACCGGTTGTGACTGATCTTGCACGGTTACAAACAGTCTAACGATGTGATGAAACCGAGACCGATGAATAGTCAATTTTGGTGAGACTGTGACCGACGGTCCAGTTACCTCGGTTACGGTCTGGTCCGATTTCGGTCAAATTCTGGTTCTGGTGACCAGACCTGAAGGCACTAATTTCATTCCTTGCCAAGTGTGTTTCATATTCATTTTATTCCTTGCCTGTGTGGTATTTCATTCCCTGCCTGCACAACATTTCATTCCTTGCCAGGTGCGTTTCATATTTATTTCATTCCTTGCATGCATGATATTTCATTCCCTGCCTGCACAACATTTCATTCCTTGCCGAGTGCATTTTATATTCATTTCATTTCCTGCCTGCACAACATTTCATTCCCTGCCTGCATGATATTTCATTCCCTGCCTGCGCAACATTTCATTCCTTGCCAGGTGTGTTTCATATTCATTTCATTCCCTGTCTGCATAACATTTCATTCCCTGCCTGCGTGATATTTCATTCCCTGCCTGCACAACATTTCATTCCTTGCTGGATGCATTTCATATTTATTTCATTCCCTGCCTGCACAACATTTCATTCCCTGCCTGCATGATATTTCATTCCCTACCTGCATGACATTTCATTCCTTGCCAGGTGCATTTTATATTCATTTCATTCCCTGCCTACATAATATTTTATTGCCTGTCTCCACAACATTTCATTCCTTGCCTGCATGATGTTTCATTCCTTGCCAGGTGTATTTCATACCTATTTCATTTCTTTTCTACTGATATTTCAATTCTTTCCTATTTCAGTATTTGGAAAATAACCCATCCACATTCAGAAAACATCCTCATGTGTATAATACCACAACCTTTAATAACAACATTGTAATTATTGATAGGACAACTGTAATACAATTGTAATAGACTTATAATACAGTTTTTGACAGTAAATGTGTGTTGGTTAGAATTACAATTTTGACAGCAAATGTATATTTGTTAGTATATAGATTTGAAAGCAAACTTGTATTAGTCAGTATATAATTTAGCAATAAATGTGTATTAGTTTATATACAATTTTTATATATAATAGAGTTATAACTACAAATAATATAGTTGTATCATTTATTACTAAAGGTATAATGCAGAATCAATATGTAATGGATTGTAGCTTTCAAACAAGCCTAATATTATTGAGATTGGCCTTAAAATGAATGAGATATAATTATAAACTATTTAAATTTAGAATGGCCATTTACAGCAAAAGTAAAGTTGCTAGTGATCTGACAATATATGTGTGGATAGATATGTTCAGACTCTAAAAGATCCTCTGCTATTACAAAGCAATTGGATGAGCCAATCTTTCAGTATCTTCTTATCTTTAAATATAGATCAGCTTGAATAATATTCGATCTGTTGATCGGATTGCTTAGTGTTGGCAGAGTACCCCCTTGCAATTTATGAAATATATGTTGTCAAAAAGTTTCAAAGTTGTAACTGCTATATGTACAAGGATATGAACATGTTAATATTGCTGACGACTGAAATCTAAAGTAGCCAATTGCAGCAGAATTAGAGCTGCATGTGATCTGCAAATATATGTGTGAATAGATATGATTGGACTCTAAAAGATCCTCTGCCATTACTAAGCAATCGGATGAGCCGATCTTTCGCTATCTTGTTATCTTTAAATATAGATCAGCTCTGATACTGTCCAATCTGATGATTAGATTGCTAAGTGTTGGCAGGGTACACCCCATCATTTCATCTCCTCTATCTCCATAAAAGTTTTCAGAACTCTAGAATTTATATTTGTGAATATATGGACAACTTTATGTAAAACATGAGTATCATATAGCTGACTGTAATTGTAACTTTGTTCACACTTCCAACATTACTTGTGTTGTAGCCAAAACTGACAAATTGTCCTATAATTCTGCAAATATAAATCCTAGAGTTCTGAAAACTTTTATGAAGATAAAGGAGATGAAATACTGGGGTGTACCCTGCCAAAACTTAGCAATCTAATTATCAGATTGGACAGTATCAGAGCTGATCTATATTTAAAGATAACAAGATAGCGAAAGATCGGCTCATCCGATTGCTTAGTAATGGCAGAGGATCTTTTAGAGTCCAATCATATCTATTCACACATATATTTGCAGATCACATGCAGCTCTAATTCCGCTGCAATTGGCTACTTTAGATTTCAGTCGTCAGCAATATTAACATGTTCATATCCTTGTACATATAGCAGTTACAACTTTGAAACTTTTTGACAACATATATTTCATAAATTGCAAGGGGGTACTCTGCCAACACTAAGCAATCCGATCAACAGATCGAATATTATTCAAGCTGATCTATATTTAAAGATAAGAAGATACTGAAAGATTGGCCCATCCAATTGCTTTGTAATAGCAGAGGATCTTTTAGAGTCTGAACATATCTATCCACACATATATTGTCAGATCACTAGCAACTTTACTTTTGCTGTAAATGGCCATTTTAAATTTAAATAGTTTATAATTATATCTCATTCATTTTAAGGCCAATCTCAATGATATTAGACTTGTTTGAAAGCTACAATCCATTACATATTGATTCTGCATTATACCTTTAGTAATAAATGATACAACTATATTATTTGTAGTTATAACTCTATTATAAAAAAAATTTGCATATAAACTAATACACATTTATTGCTAAATTATATACTGACTAATACAAGTTTGCTTTCAAATCTATATACTAACAAATATACATTTGCTGTCAAAATTATAATTCTAACCAATACACATTTACTGTCAAAAACTGTATTATAATTGAATTACAATTGTATTACAGTTGTCCTATCAATAGTTACAATGTTGTTATTAAAGGTTGTGATATTATACACATGGGAATGTTTTCTGAATGTGAATGGGTTATTTTCCAAATACTGAAACAGGAAAGAATTGAAATATCAGTAGAAAAGGAATGAAATATCAGCCAGGCAACGAATATAAAATGCATCCAGCAACCAATGAAATGTTGTGCAGGCAGGCAATGAAATATCATGCAGGCAGGAATGAAATAAATATGAAACTGGCAAGGAATAAAATGTTGTGGAGGCATGCAATGAAATATTATGCAGGCAGAAAATGAAATGAATATGAAACGCACCTGGCAAGGAATGAAATGTCATGCAGGCAGGGAATGAAATGAATATGAAATACACCCAGCAAGGAATGAAATGTTGCGCAAGCAGGGAATGAAATGAATATGAAATGCACCTAGCAAGGAATGAAATGTCACACAGGCAGTGAATGAAATGAATATGAAATGCACCCAGCAAGGAATGAAATGTCACGCAGGCAGGGAATGAAATGAATATGAAACACACTCGGCAAGGAATGAAATATTGTGCAGGCAGGGAATGAAATGAATATGATATGCACCCGACAAGGAATGAAATGTTGCACAGGCAGAGAATGAAATAAATATGAAACACATCCGGCAAGGAATGAAATGTTGTGCAGGCAGGGAATGGAATGAATATGAAACACACCTGACAAGGAATGAACTGCCGCATAGGCAGCGAATAAAATATCATGCAGGCAGGCAATGAAATATCATGCAGGCAAGCAATGAAATAGATATGAAACACACTTGGGAAGGAATGAAATGTCGCATTAGCAAAGAATGAAAAGAAATGGCCAGATCTCATTGTCTTGCCAGACCATTTCATATCATACATTTCTCTGGCAACTGTGAGAAAGTTGTGCAGACAGCTGCCTGCGAGTTATGATAAATATAGTAGCTACTAATGCTTGCTGCAGGATATGAATTTAGCTGCTTTAGTGCATCCTTGATCGACAATTGTGAGAATTGAGTCATATCCATGTGATTTGGGAAGGTTTGTGATCAGATTCATTGATATTAGTTGAAAGGGGCCTTCTTCTACAGCTGTATCAAATCATTCGAGAGGGGCTTTTGTTCGATGGACGTTGGTTTTGGTTTCTTGACATTTGACACATCCTTTGATGTATTCTTCCATGAACTGTCGAAGTCTAGGCCCTTCATAGTGTTGTTTGACTAGTTCCCAGGTGTTAGCAATCCCGGGGTGTCCTGCTGCTAGTGTGTCAGTGAGTTCTTTCACTGCTTGTCTTCTAGTCTCTAGGTCATCAGCAAGGTAGGTCTTTCAGGAAAAAAGAGTGTCTGATAGTATAACATATGTAGTTTCCACCCCTTTGTTAAGGTCTGATCTCTATAACAAGAGGTTGGCAATGGTGTTGGAAGTTCCCGGGATGTGTTCTAGAGTGTAGTCAAAGTCTTGAAGGTATTCGAGCCATTATGCCTGTCTGCCTGTGACTTTTTGGGGGTGTCAGAAGTATTGGAGGTTACTATGATTTGTGCGGACCTGAATTGGGTGGGAAGCTTCTAGGAACAGAGGTTGTGCACATTTAAAGCCAAAAACTATGCCGCCAAGGTCTTTGTCGTGTGTGTCATAATGTTGCTCTGATGGTAGGAAGCTGCGGGAGTGGAAGGCGACTGAGTGTTGACCATCTTTGTGGTCTTGCATGATAACAGGACTCATTGCGAAGTTGGAGGCATCTGTTTCCATAATAAATGGTTTTGTCCAATCTGGTGTATGGAGAACGTAGTCCGAGACACATGCTTTCTTCAGCATGAGAAAGGCATTTTCCTCGCATTCTCCCCATGACTACTGCAGTGTTTTCTTTGTGAGATTGTTAAGCGGTTATGCAATGTCCGAAAATCGGGGAATGAATGCACTGTAGAAATTGCAGAACCCAAGGAAGCTGTGAACTTCTTTTACTGTTGATAGGATGGGCCATTGAGAGATGCCCCTACTTTGACTGAGTCCATTTTGACTTTGCCTTGTCCAATGATGACTCCAAGGTATTCGACTTCTTATTGATGGAATCAGCATTTTTCAGGTTTGAGATAAAGGTTGTGCATTGCAAGTTTGTTCAAAAAGTGGTGTACCTTCTTCATGTAATCTTCTTTGTTGGCTTCCATTGCAATGATGGCATCATCCATATAGATGCAAAGCCAGCCCTGTGATATCTCTTCCCTGAAGATGTCGTCCATTATAGTCTGGAAGGTTGCTGGCAAGTTTGTAAGACCGAAGAACATGACTGTGGGTTTAAACAGTCCTTCCCTGGTCTTGAATGCTGCCTTCCATTCGTCTCCTTCCTTGATGCGTACATTGTTATAGCCCAATCGAATGTCGAACTTCGAGAAGAGTTGTTTCCCAGCTAGATCGTGGATGAGTTCTGAGATGAGTGGGAGGGGGTATTTGTTTGGAATGGTCCATTTGTTGAGGTTTCGGTAGTCTTGAACTGGTCTAAATGTGCCATCTTTCTTTTTTATAAGAAAGAACCTGCTGGCGTAAGGAGAGTTGGATTGGCAAATTCAGTTCAATTGCAAATTGTCTTCAATGAATTTCTTTTGCTCCTCTTTCTCTTTGGGCGCTAGTGGGTAGACTCTGCAGTTGATGGATGTTGGTGCATTGGATTTGAGGTCAATAGCATGGTCCCATCGTCTTTTTCCAGGGAAGCGTTCGAAAGCCTTTTCAGAGAATACTTTTCCATGTTGATGGTACTTTTTGGGAATGAGCTCTTGCCAAGTCCTCTCCTTTTTGTCTGTCGCCTGTTCTGCAAGTTGTTGTGCTATCGTGGTCTTCCAAATTTGTCCAAGGATTTGGGTGGCTTTACACCATCCCCCGTGGAGCTTGGCCCATGCCTTCTGATCAAAGGTCCAACAGAGGTCTGTTAAGGGTCCCAGCTGACCAATCAATGCTTGGGTTAGTAGCTTCGAAAAAGAGGTATTCTAAGATGAAGTTGTCTTCTCCAATGTCCACCACTAGGAATTTGTATGATCAGTTGTGGCTATTACTCCTAATGGTGAGGATTACAACTTTGATCATGGACCCCAGTTTGTTTACTGTTCCATCTACATTAAGAAGTTGTTGGGCTTTGAGGAGCTTCTGGGTCGGTAGGTCGTATTTTTCAACCATTCTGGGATGGATAAGGTTTTCTGTCGCTCCACTGTCTAAGAGAGCTTTTTTGTTGGCTTTGCATTTCTTTGTGTACAGATGAACTCGCACTTTTATTGACTGGTTCTTTGCTATGTACACAGATTTAAGCGAGCAGGCCTGAACGATCACCGTTGCATTCAGGCTACGAGAAAACCCATCTCTTCTCCTACCATGATAATCCTTTTTACAAATGCTTTTCTGGCTTTGTCATTCAGTTTGAGTGTGGCTAAGGCCAGCATATCTCCACTGGTAAACTCTTCAATGGAGATAAAGGTCGTGGTTTCTTCTTTAGGGGTAGTGTCAGTTACAGTTTTGACGTGGGGTTTTCTGTCGGGACAGAGTCACGCGAGGTGTCCAATTTTCGCACATTTGAAGCATCGCCCCTCTTTTTGATTGTGTTGTTTCTCTTCTTCAGAATAGACTTTTCATGCGGCGGCACTTGTGTCCATGGCGTTCAGATTGATGGGTCCAAGTTGTTTGGGGTTATTCCCTCACCATTGGCCTTTGCTTCCACTGTTGTTGGTCTGTCCTTGTCCTTGTCCTCCTCCTTGGTTACGGCGTCACCAGTAAAACTGCCCTTTCTGGCTAGGGTTTGATTGCCCTTTTGGCTGAGTTGCATTGAAGCTCCCTCTGGCAGCTTGTTTCTTAAGCCACACTTTGTGGTTTCTCTGGGCAGAGAGTGCCCATTCTTCAAAGGTCTCAGAGTTATGCAGGTCGAAGCAGCTTTCCATAAGGGACGTTGGCAGTCCTTGAGCGAAGAGTTGCATGACCATTGGTTCATTTACATTGTGTCCTCCTCTGTGGGCTAGTTGGGAGAAGCGAGCAATGTATCCATCTATATTACTGCTCTGCATCTTTAATTGTTGCAGCTTTTCATTAGCCCTTTCTTGTTTTGCATAGTCTGTGAATGACTTCTTGAATTTGTTCTTTATGACTTCCCATTCATTCATACGCCAGGGGAGGATTGTGGAATCTGCATCTACTTTGTCGAGCCATTCATCTTGGCATGCCAGCCATCCTTCGATGTTGGGTCCTTCTAATAGTGACAAGAAGTAGGCACTTTTCTTGTAGGGGTCTTTGGCAATAGTAGTGGCTTTGTTTATACATATGTAGCGTTTAAACTGTTCAAGAAACTCGACCGTTTTGCTATGGTTGCCATCAAATTTGGTGGAGGGTTTCCTTCTAGTCACTCTCCTTTGTACCAATCTTCATTGTTGCTTAGATTATTTAGGGTGTACAGATCATCTCCATTGCCTCGGGGTTTCTTTCCTTCTCTCCCTCGTTGTGCTCTCTCCATCTGCGAGGAAAAGGGATTGGTTGGTCTGGTTGAGGGGTCTCCTCTTTCGTGGGAAGGGTGTACTGAGGTTTTCCATGTGCCATAGACGCAGGTGGTCATGATAGGTTCCCCACTTTGTTTAATGAGGGCCATGTTAATTCTTTGCATGGCCAATGTTGGAGTTGTAGGATGTCTCTGGCTTTTTAAATGGCTCTGTACCCTCCTTAGTATGGAGTAATCTCGAACCAGACGCCATACACGTTGGAAACTGCTAGTTTAGCTCCATTGTAGATAGCATAGTATCCTGTCCAGGGTACTGAGTCTGGGTTGGCCATAGCTTGGTGGAATTGAACATTCTGATTGTATGGAGGGGGACTGAGTTTGAAGTCTCAGGGATGATTCTGAAGGAACATCGAAGAACACTCAGTTGTTCTTCAGTCTGAGGTTCATGGCCTTCTTATTGGTCAAGTCGATAACACCAGTCCTTTCCTCTCAATTCTGAGACAGATCAAGCATAGGGGCAGTAGTGAGTTTTTTTGAGTCCAGAGGCTCGTTCTAATGTCACCAACAGGCTGTGGTGTCATTCTACTAGGTCTGATCAGTCGAATCAGTTGTATGCTCAAGGTTGAGCAAAGTTCTCCTTGCATGTGGAGTTGAAAAACAATAAGAGATGAAGAGATCAACCTAAGTCTGACGTTACGTTGTGGACAATAGAAACTGAAGGGATTCAATCTGGTTTGCTAGGAACTACTAGGGAATGTCATGGGTTGGCCAACCCGTGTGGGTCACGGGTGTGGGTTGTCGCGGGTGCGGGTTGCAAAATTCCCACCCGCAACCAACCCTCACCTGCAGCGCGGGTTACCCAAACCCGCTGCGGGTTCGCCATCGGGGTCATGGATTTCCTTTTTTTGACATCTCCGACATTATGTGACATCTGTCTGCTCCACCGCTGCCACCCACTGAGACAAGTCACCGATGCAAGTCGCCATGGTTCTTTTGTAGCTCAAAGTCTGTCAACTGCGGGAGCGAACAAAAGCTCCATATCGATCAACAAAATTTCTTGCAATCAACAAAGTTTGTTGCGTTGCATCATGCTTTCCGAATCCCGATGCACCTTTTAATCCAACGCTTTCCAGAGTAACACGCGAACTTCTCCCCTTTCTCCCTTTCTCAAGTCATGGGCCCATGCCTGTTCTCTCAAGTCACAGCCTCGCAGGTTGGCATGACGCTTTCTGGGATTATCAAGTCGCCGCCACACCCATCCAGGCCAAGTCCTGATGGCCTCAGGCCACGCGGCCCTCACCTGTTCCTCTGTGTGGCTCATCGAGTTGTGTGGTCCTCCTTCTACTCTGCTGCCAAGTTCAACATCTTTTCAGGAAGAGTATTGCAGATTCTGACAGCTGCAAGTTGCCGTACA